>LBNU01006369.1:127499-169752 GCA_014162995.1 Artemisia annua | reverse complement strand
TCTTGAATCTGTGTCAAGTGATTTGTGCTAAATCTTTGATTTTGTGTTACAAAGTTGTTATGTTTGCTTGATTTAGTCTTATTATAGCTTATTACATCTTATTCAGTTCATAAATCAAGATTAAACTTCATAAAAGTCAAAATTCCAAGTTTTCATAAAAAGTCAAAAATGCATGCCTGCAGTTTTTGAATAAAAAGTAGAATTTTGTCTAGGCTTTGTTATTCAGTTTCATGCTTAGTGCTTTTGGATAATTAAACTTTGGTTGCTCATCTTTCTGTGTGATTTTTGTTGATTTTTCATTTGCTTATTTAACTGCTTGTTTAGTTCTTTCTTTTGAGCACTTTTTCAAAAAGGTGCCCTGCACCACAGTTAAACACCAAGGTTCATAAGCTCTTGTAGAGCTTATTAGTGGGACCCATTGTGTGTTTCTTGGTTTTTTGGAAAGCCAAGCAAGCCATCTTGCTTATTCAGTGCTTATTTCCCATTTTGCAACTTATTTAGTAGGGCTGCATAAGCCATCTTTATTTGTCTTTTCTGTGTATTGTTTTAAGTACTCAGTGAAATCACCAATCTTCATAAGCTTGCCATAAGCTCATTAGTGGACCTTAGGGTTTGCTTATTGGCTTATTTTGAAGCTTGCCAGGTGAACTTGAAACCTCAAGTTTCATTTTGGACCATAGAGCTTATTTGTGGGCCCCATAAGACCTGCAGAGTACCTCTTTGGACTGTGTGGTACACAGTTTAGCTCATATAGCTTATTTGTGCTTTTTAGCTTATCCAGTGTGCTTTTCTTGTCTCTTTGGCTCATTTCATGTTTATATAAGTTGTTTATAGCTATTTCAAGCATTTGTGATCACTGTGTAGCTTATTCCTAGCTTTTGCACCCCTAGTTTGACCAAAGTCAAACTGTGTTGAGCATAAGCTTGCACACAGCTTATTTTTAAGCTTTATAAAAAGTGTTTTCACAAAAAGTGTCCATTTTCAGTATATAAACAAGTTCCAAAAAGAAAATTCCAAAAATAATCACTTTTTAATAAAAGTGATAACTTCTATTTAATATTTTTAATTTTTCTTAATTTTCATTTTCTCTTTTTAAATTTAGCTTAATAATAGCCTGTTTTTATAATTTTTAAAATTAGTTTGTCACCTTAGGTATTTTTAGTAATTTTCTTAGAATTTTCTTTTTCTGTTTAATATTTATTAGATTTAATATTAGTTAATTTAGTAATTAATTAAAACTGTTAAAGTAATTAATTCTGTATAAATTTGTTAAACAGTAGCAAGTTTTTATATTTTTCCTAGGTTCTACATAATATTTAGTATTTTTAGTAATTTTTCTAGAATTTTTACTTTTCATTTGGTAATTTTTAGATTTAATTTTAATTAAAATAGTTTAATTAGAAAAACCAAAAAGAAATTAAAATAGTTGTTAAATTTTAATCTGATTTTCATTTTTATAATTTTTCTAGCTTTGTCACATTAATTAGAACCTGTAAAAATTAATTTTGTAATTTTCCTTTTTCATTTTCTAACCTAGCCGAGAAACCCTAGTTTTCACGTTAAGGTTCCCACGACCTAGGTAAGCATCAACTTTGATTCTAATAGCCTTAGTACTGATATAGGACACTTAGGATATGCCTTAGAACCCTTAGATAAGCCTTGATCATTTTCATTTAGAAGTTTACATTTCAAAACCCTAATTTTAGGTAATTATGTATTTTTGTGCTAAATTACCTTATGATGTGCTATAATGTGATTTAGTAGACTTATTTAAATATATATTAGCTAAACATAAGCTAGGAAACTCTTTTGTTTCATAAAAATATAATTTATTTGATAAAAGGACTAGTTTTGCAATAGTTTTCATGCAAAGGGTATATATGGTAACTTTCTGAAAATATGAAGTCCAGGGACTATTTTTGAAATTTCTTAGAAGTTATGAGTATAAGGACCCTTTTTGCAAAGTTCTAAATCCCTAGGATAGAAAGTAAAATAAGTTATAAACTTAAAAGGACTAGTTTTGCAAATATTGTTAAGTTAAGGGTATAAAGGGTAAATATTGAAAGTTAGTGTAGTTTAAGGACCGTTTCTGCCATTTCTCTAAAATATATAAGTATGGGGACTAATTGTGTAAAAGATAGAAAGTTATATGCGTAAATGTTATAAGTTTATAAGTTTAGGGTAGAAAGTGTAAATATGCAAACTTGAAGGGTNTTAAGGTTCCCACGACCTAGGTAAGCATCAACTTTGATTCTAATAGCCTTAGTACTGATATAGGACACTTAGGATATGCCTTAGAACCCTTAGATAAGCCTTGATCATTTTCATTTAGAAGTTTACATTTCAAAACCCTAATTTTAGGTAATTATGTGTTTTTGTGCTAAATTACCTTATGATGTGCTATAATGTGATTTAGTAGACTTATTTAAATATATATTAGCTAAACATAAGCTAAGAAACTCTTTTGTTTCATAAAAATATAATTTATTTGATAAAAGGACTAGTTTTGCAATAGTTTTCATGCATAAGGGTATATATGGTAACTTTCTGAAAATATGAAGTCCAGGGACTATTTTTGAAATTTCTTAGAAGTTATGAGTATAAGGACCCTTTTTGCAAAGTTCTAAATCCCTAGGATAGAAAGTAAAATAAGTTATAAACTTAAAAGGACTAGTTTTGCAAATATTGTTAAGTTAAGGGTATAAAGGGTAAATATTGAAAGTTAGTGTAGTTTAAGGACCATTTCTGCCATTTCTCTAAAATATATAAGTATGGGGACTAATTGTGTAAAAGATAGAAAGTTATATGCGTAAATGTTATAAGTTTATAAGTTTAGGGTAGAAAGTGTAAATATGTAAACTTGAAAGGTATAAATGGACTATTTTCATATAATTATTAAAAACCTATTTTTAGTTATCAACATAACACAATACTAGGGAGCTTCATGTGAGGGGTTTCATTTGAATATTCGTTTTGACGAGTTTGCTGGGTTTACGATTTAAAGTGCCCTGGCTCCTCAAACGTTTATTACAATATGACCTCTGAATTATGATGGCCCGAACGGTGTTATATTATAACTAATATCTAATAACAACATGGCACAATACTAGGGAGCTTCATGTGAGGAATATGTACTTCTGAATTATGATGGCCCGAACGGTATTATGTTGAGTAACATAATATAATACTAGGGAGCTTCATGTGAGGAGTATGTATTTCTGGATTATGATGGCCCGAACGGTGTTATGTTATATCTAGAAACCCTAAGATTGATTACTTGAAAAACTTAAAAACCTAAACTAGGACTTGACATACACACACCTACACTACCCCCAGGATATGTGAGTGAGCTGTCTAAACCCCTACCTAACTTACCTTAAACTCAGGTGAGTTTCGTAGCCTCACACCTTTTAACTTTTAACTCTAAATGCTTTACAAACCCTGTGAGGGGGATACATGCTTTAAACCGAATACAAGTCTTTTCTTTGGTTGTTGCACGAGTGTTACTATCTGCCACTATTACATAACTAAATTCATGACCTTAATCACTTGTGGGGGTACCCAAGTGAACGCGAATATAGTTGATAGATCCCGTTGGTTTGCCTGTGTCTTGGGCACCAATAAGTACTATATTTGAACCCTCTCTAAAGGATTAACTTTGGCAAGTTATCCTTTCTGTCCCATCATGGTTTGGTCTGCAGACCCCATGATCTGGACTGTTAATGTGTGGTTCATGAGCTCAGTGCAATATATCAACTCTATCTCTAAAACTTTTCCACACATAGGGTTTCTGCAGAACCCTGTGGAACTTTATTCACTCTCTATCTACTTAAACCTATGACTCTCACTCAACCTTCGTGTTGACCTTTTAAGCATGCTATCCTAGGTATATGAGCACTTTAGGAACCCTGGCACGGAGTGGCACTGGACATGAGGACGTCCAGAATAGTTATCATTCATCTTTTGTTTTTAAAACGTATCTTAGGGACCTCTCTTTTGGTAAAAGTATATCTTTTACTGTAAAAACTCTGATGAATAAATGAATGATAACTCCTTTTTCAAAAACGTCTCTTTTCGAGTCGTTTTCTATTATCTTTTCTTTGTTTCCATGAAGTAATACCCCAGACCTAACATCCGCTGCGGTCTATGAAAAATGGGGGTGTTACATTTGGTAAAACCGTAATTTACAGTTTGATTTGGTTTTAGCAAAAAAAAACTAAACCGACAAAATACATATAATCTTAAACTCTCTAATACATATTGTTTTTTGAAGGTATCATTTAGAACACAAAAACAATTTCTTTTAAGATTTTTTGTGGTAATTGATTACTCTCTCCGTCCCATATTAAATGTCCAGGTTTGACTTTTCAAGTTTTTCTTTATTAACTTTGACCTTAAATATTTTTGCTTGTATTATATCGTATTTGATAAAAATTATACGCAATGAAAATATAGTTAAAGCTTAATCCATTCATATATTTTGTATCAAGTATTATATTACACAAACAAAAATATTTAAAGTCAAAATTGAAAGAAACACTTTAAAAAGTCAAATATGACATTTAATATAGGACGGAGAGAGTATTTTATTGTTAATATTGTGTCGGTTAATAAAACATAAACAATTATCTTATAGTATTATTTTTTATTGTCATGAGTTTCTTATTGTCATTAATATGTGTTTATTTATTCTTGTAACTTACTACAACAACAACAACTACAACTGCAAACCCAATCCCGTCGTGGTGGGGTATGAAAAAAGTTGAATGTAAACAGATCCTGCTCCTACCTTAGGATAAACCCGAAAATAAGGAGATTGCTTCTAAGAATTGTTGTAACTTGAAAATGTTGATTTATTATGCATCAAAAATTGAAAGATCAAACCTAGATAAATCAAACAGAAACCGAAAAACCAAACCGAAAAGAAACCAAAAACCAAAAAACCGAATCTAAATAAAACTGAAACCGAACGGTTTTTAGAAAGCAAAACCTAAAATTTTTGGTTCGGTTTCGATTTTAGCCTAAAACCGAGCCAAACTGAACCATGCTCGCCCATACCTTATAATGTAAACTTATTACATTTATCATGATTTCCCTATAATCTATGCATGTTTTGTTGTTGCTGTGTTTTTAATTTCAGAGTTTCAAGTTGCTAAGGAAGCAATTTCGAAAGAATCTTTCTTGATTATTTGATGAAAAACATCTTGTTTGTTATTCAATCTATTGCATGTCAATAAATTTTTTTGTATAATGAAAGGAAACAAAATTAGTGTTCCATTTATGGTGTATTGTGTGATTAGTTACAATAACTTCTTCTGTTCAATATCGATATTAGAAAACGTTATATGAAAACCTACACGGCTATAACCTTATTTTTTTATTAGTTACAACTATCTACTTCACAATATATTCAATATAAATCTATCTCACATGTTATAAATAGATTTTGAACCCTCAATATTTGGTTAAGAAACTTCTAACACAACATGTTATCATTGATGCATAAGCTCCTTGGTGATTATAACATTATTAAGCAGGGTGTTACACATTTGATGTCTGAATTGATTTTGTGCATATAAATTTCAAACAAGCTTAAAAACATAAAATTAGAGATGGTGTAAGATTACACGATAAAGATAATGGAAGAATATGAATTGTATTATTGAATGAATGATTATTACATACAAATAAGAGAGTATATATAAGGAGAATACATGGCCTATTTGAGGTAAATTGCTAATCATCATATCATAGCCAACTGTACATCTTATCGCTATACACTCTTATACTTATCCTAACACTCCCCCGCAGTTCGAGCTGCAAAATCGCGAAAGCTCAGACTGGAGTAGTAAACTAGAAAAAAAAGAAAAGAAAAATGATATTAACATATTAAAAACATAACTTTAGTCGACTCGTAACAAAACCGTACCAACGGTCGACATTAGTTGACTGGTACTAACGGTCGGCTAAGTCGACTGGTAACAAAACCGTACCAACGGTCGACTTTAGGGACTGGTACCAACGGTCAACTTTAGTCGACTGGTAACAAAGCCGTACGGATAATCAACTAATTAACAAAGAAAAGATGAGAAAACGAAAGTTGGTTCTAAAATTTCAACCCCCAAAGAACCTTCCAATCAAACGAGGCATGTTTTTCCCTAGAAAAACATAAAGATCTACATTTTTTTAATGATAAGGTTAAGGTTAAAGGGAGCCCTCCAAACCTCCGGCGTGTAGCCGACGGCCGGAGGCGGTGGAAGAGTTTAGATGTTTAGCTTTTGGAGAGGATCACAAGGCCTGATACCATGTAAGATTACACGATAAAGGTAATGGAAGAATATGAATTGTATTATTGAATGAATAATTATTACATACAAATGAGAGAGTATACATAAGGAGAATACATGGCCTATTTGAGGTAAATTGCTAATCATCATATCATAGCCAACTGTACATCTTTATCCCTATACACTCTTATACTTATCCTAGCAAATGGCACATTTTTTTAACAACATTATTATTAAAAATAAAAATAATAATAATAATAATAATAATAATAATAATAATNCAAAGGGCTTGCAATTATACAAGAGTTTTTAACCAATCAGTCCAACTAATAAGCTTACGGCCTCTAAACTTAAGCCAAGAAAAAGAGTACAAACAAACACTGTCGGAAATATTACATTTCTTCATAGATTGAGAGCTAAACGTGACACTATTACGATGCCACCAAATCATCCACAGAGTAGACACAATAATGATATTTAATCATTGATTCCTCTCTCTAGAAACGGGCCATGTGTTTATCCAACCTCTCCAATGATCATTAGAAACGAACAAAGGCAAAGAAATGTCGCACCACTCTCGGACAAGCCTCCATATATCCATAGCAATAGCGCACTCAAAGAAAATATGATTGCTCGACTCAACGTTACCGTTGCACGAAGGGCAAGATATCTCCGAAATTTCAATACCTCAAGAAGAAGGGTCTAAAAGGTGAGGAAGCCGATCTAACCTTAACCGACACATGAAAATGTTCACTTTACGAGGAAGAATTTTGTCCCATCACGTCGGATAATTCAAAGAAGGCAAAAGACGGTCGCCAGTGTGTCGACATGTAACACCAACAGCAAAAACTCTATCATTAGCTAGAAACCAAACACAAGAGTCCGATTTGTAGCAAATATCAACATGGCTAATCTCAGACAACAATGTCTTTAAGATAAGCATAATTATGCACTCCTAAATTAGATCTTGACCAACTCCAACTACTTCAATTGCTGCGTAGTATGGGACTATTACATGTACTTTCACATCCTTCAATAGTTTGCATATTAAAATGCACAACTTATACATCAAACAAATGAAATGTTTGTATTCTATTTTAGTGGCATGATTTTCACAATTTACTAAACAATGCATGAATATAAAATTAAAAATCAAATAATATTTCTATACTAATAGAGAAAATACAATAATTGAAACAAATAAATTAAATGGAAAAACTGTAAATGGAAAAACTGATTTTTCTTATGTTGTACAACAGATTTGTTTCTATATCATAAACACATTTTCTGTTTATATAATTTCAATTTTCAATAACTTACATACATAATTGGGTAAATAAATAATTCAAAAATGTGAAATTTGTGTCACTTTTATAATTTATACAAAGATTAACCGATTATCTGGCAGCCTCCCACTGATTAGTCCTATGACGAACGCGAGTAAAGGTAAATCACGCAAC
Organism: Artemisia annua; assembly: GCA_014162995.1. NCBI lineage: Eukaryota > Viridiplantae > Streptophyta > Magnoliopsida > Asterales > Asteraceae > Artemisia > Artemisia annua. Next base: position 162,005 of record LBNU01006369.1, on the reverse strand, counting down.
TCATCATTAGAGGGACACTTGAGCTTAAATTGAAGTCGTGCCCTTCACTTTATCTTGCATGTCCCTTACCATTGGGCTACTATTATGGAAATTTTATGATTGCGGTGTAATTTTATGACTCCTTATGTCCCATAATGAGTATCCAGTTCCAATATGCACAAATTTTTAAGAAACCTCACTAACTATATTTTTCACAAATCAAATATAATCTCTTCACACTAAAACCTTTCTCGTTAGTTGAAATATAAAGTGGACACTTATTTTTGAGATATCTCAAAATAGCAATATGAACACCTATTATAAGGCGGAGGTAGTATTTATTTACCGAACGTGATATGCTTCTATAATGATTATTACTTTCACATCTTAACAGAAAATAAAAACACAAAACAGCAAAATATCCATGATTAGGTACTAAAACTAAATATCTATAGGTACAAACAATGATATTACAAAAACAAACAGAATACATTACATGATCACACAAAATGTACGCACGATATAGTTGCATTATAGAGTAGCGCTAATCTCTCCCTCAAAAAANAAGGGAAAAAGTAGCGTTAACAAACCATACAAGTTAGATGTATTCGTAAGGCGGATACTAATAAGACAACACCGATATCAAACCCAACACTGTCACATCAGTGTCACTTCAGTTTTCTTTATCTTATACTAAGCCAAGACCAAACACTTATAATAAAAGGCAACACTCACAACAAAAAACATACCCCACAAACTTAAATATATACAAAAAATAGAAACACAAACCAAATCATTGTATTCAGTCCGAGATCGGATCAAATGAATAAAAAATGTGGGTGGGGCGCGTTGGGTTTAGTTCTCGTAAAAAAACCGAATGGGAGACCAAATAAATTGGGTAGACCGAATGCGGGGGACGCCTATTATTACTATTAGTCTAACACATCATACAACTTTAATGTTTATATTGTGACAGTTGCTTTTACTTTAAGAAGTTCAGACTAAAGTTAATAACATGTTACTTTTTCTTTTCTTTTTTAAATGACAAGTTACTTCGCATCCACAAAGTCATAAAAGGATTAGATGGACTAGCCATTTCATATAGTAATGAAAATTAAAAGTTCTAGAGATTGATTATAAAAGCTTTATTAACACAAGTTCGCAAATATAATTATTTGTCGCTATACATCATCGTTTTGCGCGAGTATTCGTCTAGTATCTATAATCCAAACATGATTTCGCTTAAACTTAAAAATTGTAAAATTGAGTAATATTTAATACTTATAATATCTTTTTTAAACTTCAATTCTCCACTTAAGATTTCAAAAAATATTGTCTTAGAAAACATGGCAAGTTTTAAATACTTGCGTTTATTTTTTCTTTTAAAGTTTCGACTTTCGTTCATTTGAATAATCTCATGTAATAAGGTGATTTATTATTATTATTTTTTATTGGTATAAGAGATAGAGAAAGAAAAATGATTTGTGACACAAGTCTTTTTTTTTTCCTCACACAAGTTATATGCCGGTGAAATCCTTCGGCACATTAAATTTTTAAAAAATATTATGCCCACATGTTAGACACTGTCATGATTTATAAAAGTGCAAGTTTTTTCTGAACAAGTTATACACAAGTAACACAATAACCGTCCATCTATTGACCAATGTTGCAAATTTTTTAATGTAGTTTCTCAATCAAAAAAATTGAAGGTTTTTNCCACATCCTTACTATATAACACGCCATAAACTTCTTTTATTATTGTATTAATTCGTAGTTAAGTTGACGAAAATTGATGATGAAAAAAATGTTGATATCATTGTTGAGAACTTCATGGAGAATCAAGTTTGGTACCTGGACGGAAAAGGATTTACAGTCTAACTGATGAAAGTGAAAGTGATTAAGATTAAAATTGGATCATTAATGGTTTAAAGGCAAGGTGTGGAGGCAGTAGATCGAACTATATAAGACATTACCGGAGTCAAACTCCCATTCGGTGGCAAAACAATGATTTTAGGAGGGGATTTTAGACGGGTTTTGTCGGTCGTCAGACGTGGAACACGAGCATAGATTGTAGATTCAAGTCTACCAATGTCACCTCTTTAGCCTAGAATTAAAAAAATGCGGTTAAACATAAACATAAGGGCAGACCCATGGTCTTCCGAATTTCTATTACTAGTTGGTGACAGAATTGAAGAGGTCATCGATGAAAACTATGTACGCATATTTGATGATATGACCATTCCATACATTGATGAGGCTACCTCAAAGATTACATTGTGGCCACCAACGCTTATTCATCTGTTGATATAAAGAGCAATCTTATCAACTAAAAATGAACATGTTGACAGCATTAATGATTTGTTGATTGACATATTTCCGGGTGAAGAGACAGTTTACTATAGTTTTGATGAAGCAGAAGACGACACGAAAAACTTGTATCCTATGAAATTCTTAAACTTGTTCAACGTTAGCGGATTGCCCCATCACTACTTGCGCTTGAAAATTGGATGCCTGATTATTCTTTTGATCCTAATGCCATCATTGTTAAGATCGTTGTCGGCCAACATGTCAGAATTAGAGTCTCTTGCCGAGAATTCCTCTTGCCCAATTTGAGAAGATATGTTTCCTTTCAAACTAAAGAGAAAATAGTTCTCTGTTCGCCTTAGCTTTGTGATTACTATCAATAAAGCTCAAGGCCAGCCAACTCCAAGTGTGGTTTTCTATTTGCCAGATTCTGTGTTTCTCTCATGGCCAGCTTTATGTTGCGTTGTTTAAAGGGATATCACGTAGAACTAGAGATGGCAACGGGGCCGGGTATGCGGGGAATGGTTGATACCATCCCCATCCCCGAAGTTAGATAGTTATCCCCATCCCCGTCCCCATCCCCATCGGGGGTCACAATTGCATCCCCATCCCCATCCCCAATGGGGAATCGGGGATTTTTCCCCATTACCTAATTGACATTTTAAATAGATTTCAAATGGTGCAACCATACTAAAAGCAAACAAAATTCATTCATTAGATTAAGTTCAAGCATTCGACAAAACATAGTAAAGAGTACGACTTATCGTAAGTACGAAAACGACTACAATTGGAAACAAAAATGCAAACTAATCCAACATGCAAAGGTACAACGACCATTAACAAGAGTATATTAGCTATTGAGAAGATTTTAAATAATATATACATATATAATTTTATTCATGTATAAAAGATATTCGGGGACGGGTTCGGGGACGGGTATGGGGACCCAAGGGTATTACCATCCCCGCCTCCATACCCGCTTTTGAGTAATGGGGATTCCCCATCCCCATCCCCATACACGGTCAACTCGGGGATTCCCCGGTCAAATCGGGGTCGGGTATCGGATTCTCCGTCGGATTCGGATTTTTTTGCCATCTCTACGTAGAACTATAAAAGATATTAGTGAAACATGCCCAAGAATTCGGCCAAGAAGGAGTCTACACCTCAAATGTCATGTACCAAGAAGTTTCACGTGACGAATAACGTGCATTGTTAATTATTTCATAATTGATGTAATGTTTTATTTTCAGTTTAACTAAATAATTTATATGTTCTTTGATACATTTATTTTCATTTTCACTAAATGTTTTTATATGTTCTTTAATAAATTTAATTTTTTTTTAGTTTAATTATCGTATGTTACAAAATTTTTTAATTATATTTTGATTATTTTACGTTTTATGTATAAACGTTACGCGAAATAATTAACCACAATATCACAACTATAACTGTTTGACACTAGAAAACCTCGTTGCTATGCACGAGTACTCGTCTAATTACTATAAAATGCCACAATCTACGTAATACATAAATCTAATATTGTAGTTTATAAATAATTAAATATGCTATTTAAAAAAAACAAAGGAAATGATCATCTATAGGTCACACAGATAATAAACAAGTTCCATCTAAATTTCAAAACATCATATGTGTAGATTTAGTCTGGCTTATGAGTTAAGCAAGTGATTTGGACACTCACCAAATTTGTTGGGACACTCTTTCCTTGCTTCAATAAATTATACAAAACTCATATTGTGCATTATCTACTTGTATTGTTGAGTGTGCGGATAAATAAATGGAGTGTGCGGATCAATTCCTTATGAGTTATGTCAATTCCCTTTTTAAAAAACGTGTCAAAGATGGTAAAAGTCATTTTTATGGACCTCATGAATTCCTTAACTTTATGGGTACCATGATTTCAAAACCTTAATTATTTTCGCATGTTATCTATTGCTTGCGAAACCAAACGGATGTAATAGCATGTAATGTTGTATTAATATTTGGGTGACTTGATGCAACATTTTGAATGCACAATTGATCTTTAAATACGCCACTAAATTAAATTTAAATAAATAAATGAAAATTGGGATGGATGGGAATCAATCTCGTACTATTTCAACAATTACAAATCAACCTATGAATATGTTTAACTCATTTTATTTTTTTGTTAATTTTTACTAATATATTTCATTTAGTGATAAATTGTAATCCAAAATAAACAGCACATATGTATTAGCTAGACTAACCTTCAAGACAGCAACTTAAGATCATCATGTGTAGTATGGGAAAAGTTCAATATGGACTCAAAATTCTCTCAAGATCAAATGAATCAATCTCAGCCATTTATTTTTAATCAAAAAGAAAACTCACTTTTATCATTTTCTTTCTAAATTAAATATCTCACAAACCGTTAATCGTTATGCGGAAAGATTCATAGCATCACGACGAGAATTAAATCATCTTTCAATAGAGGGCACTTCTATATACGTTTGATGAATTTTTTTTTACTTTTGTAAGTGATGAAATTTACGTCTGAAAAAATAACAGTGATTCGTTATTTTAAAATCACACGTAATTTGTAAAACCACATATGATTTGTGAAATCACATGTGATTCTTAAAATACAAATAACATGTGATTCATACAATCACATGTGATTTTTCCAGACGCAAATTTTAACATTAAAACTAAACTAGAAAAAAAAAGTTTGTCGAAAGTATATCGAAATGCCCGTCTACTTAAAGATAAAAATATTCTCGCGACGATGGTGTATTTTTTGTCGCTTTTTGAAATATATTTTATTTTCTAAAAAAGGTGGAATTTTTTATTTTTTATTTTTATTTTTTGTTTATATTTTTTTTTTAAAAAAATGAATGGCGAAAATTGGTTCATTAGACTTATAAAGAGCATGAAATCTATGTTGATTCAACTATGTGTAGTAAAAGGTTTACGAGTTCTTAATGCGCCAACAGAGATATATTTCATAGCAATCTTTTTTTTACCAGATGCATGTGACATCCCAGAAATCCTTCTCCATCTGCTGCTACTTCAGTATCCTTTTAAGAACTATAGATTTGTTGAAAAGGCTTTTGCTTTTGGTTTCATAACTTTATAATGTGTTAATTAAATAAAAAGAATTAAACAAAAAAGCAGGTTCTAATTTTCTTGTTCATAAAGTGAAAGCACCTGATTTTGGGCGTTATGTCGTTTAAGGAGACATATAACGCGTCTTCATAGAAAAGCGGCTGAGTTTACACGCTCACATTAGAGTTTGAGAGTAAAGAATACCGCAGGAATTTTAATGTAACCTTTTTGGAAATACAAAGAAAAGATATGTCTTCCATTTATCAACTAGCTTTCTATTAGTTTATTGAGGGTACGTTTGGCTTGCTCTCATAAATCACAATCGGCATGAGTTTAGATATGAGTCAAGTAATCAAATTCAATATTGTTGTTTGATTATCATATTTGGTATATCTTGTTAATAATGTAGAAGAATAATGTGGGTCCAGGAATTAAACTGATGGCGGATACCGTTGTGAATGAAAGAAACCACACAAGAACAAAAGAATTCGATAAACCCTCAAAGGGCGCCCAAGCGAGACTTCAAGATAAACACTCTTTAGTTCAATCCATCTTAATTTCTCTAAAACCTAAAACTATTACAATTATTTATAGTTTAAAGAAGTTTTATAGAGAAAGCTAAGAATCTCTACTAAAACAAAATTAAGAAACAAAATAACTTTATAAGTCTAAACAAATCTCTCGAATAAGTCAAACACTTGCCTTCATGTTGACCGAAGAATCGGCGGCTATGCCAGAGGAGCGAGAGCTCGAACATGACCTGCAACATTCTACTCCTCTTGGAAAAGACTCGTGCTCGAGTCTTGTCTTTCCAAGTCTCGAACTCTGAAACTTTCTAACCCCTCTCCGATTCTTTATCTCTTTGAAGAATCATGTTCCATCATGCCAACCATTCGATAAGATTATCCAGGTGAAGTGACATCTTCCTCACTCATGTAACTGTTGCCTCGTTCGGCGACTCTACGAATAGCTTGATTTTGGAATCCGTTTGAAGTTCCTTCACTTGTTTAATGATTTCTTCATTCTCTACAACACGTGATCCTTGTTGGTTAGTTGTATCGTTGCCTAGACCGGATAATCTACGAGTCACATAACCAAATGGTTGTCCACGCCCACATATTGTGAGGTAAAAAAGGCCATTATATCAGAAAGTTCAGCAGAAAAAATAGCAACTTCGAGCAGGAATAACTACATGTAGAGAACTCCAATCGCAAATCCGAACAGTGAGATTGTAGATTAATGTGTCATGGACATCATTCGGAAAATCACAGAAATGCCGCCAATTATCCCACGACTGTGTAGAATATGACGAGGTGAAACAATTATTTTTGTTTCTCTTGATTTGGCTTCTCCAAATTGCGTGATTTCTTTTTCCCGAACCTGCGCTCATGATACCAAATGATGGCGGATACCGTTGTGAATGAAAGAAACCGCACAAGAACAAAGAACAAAGGAATTCGATAAACCCTCAAAGGGCGCCCAAACGGGACTTCAAGAGAAACACTCTTTTTAATTCAATTCATCATAACTTCTCTAACACCTAAACCTATTACAATTACCTGTAGTCTAAGGAAATCTTAGAGAGAAAGCTAAGAATCTCTACTAAAACAAAATTAAGGAAACCAAATAACTTTTATAAGTCTAAACAAATCTCTAGCAAAAATTAGAAAAATGCATATATTAAAAGATAGATTACGACAACTATAAATTTTCGTTTTTCACCCTTCAACCTTCTCGAATTAGTCAAACACTTGACTTCACATGTTGACCGAGAATCGGCGGCTAAGCCAGAGGAGCAAAGCTCAACATGCTCTGCATTAGAAACAATCATATCCTACCCATTTGTTGCCTATCAATAATCAACATATTTGTATATCATTTCATAGTTTTAAAGTCAAAAATTTAAACAAACATCATTATTGGAATGAAAATTCATTCCTTAATTGCCATTCTAGTATACCAAACGCACCCTGAATTGAATAAATTGATAGTATAGCATTTGTCAACTTGGGGTATCGTTCATCTACCGTGGCCCAAGATAATTTCACAACAGGCCCTTTAAATCTTAAAAATTCTATATCAACCCCTTATATATGTTAGAATATATATTTTACATGCTTTCATATCACCCTTTAATCAAATTAATAGTGTTCTTGAACGATCTTGAAGGAAATCGCCTATATGGAGCGACGTTTTTGTGTGTGAAAACCAAATGAGGTTTTAGCATTATTAATAGTGAAAACTTGTCTTGTCTTGCAAGATAATATCCCGTCATAATAAAACAAATATGTTATAACTAAACCCAACTTGCATTATTTATTGAACAAAAACGATTCTATAAAACATGACCAATAAGTATAGGTGAATTTCTGGAGCTACATTCGTTTTTCGCAGAACACGAGTGCTCGCTTTTACAAAACATTTTCCAACATAATGTTTCTTCCATACATTGCACGACTCATTTTATTGTTTTATAAGAAAGTAGCATGTTCGTATAACAAAATACTAGTTTTAGATCCCTCCGCACGCAGAGGGCTTTGACATAAGTCTTACTAATTGGGTTTGTCACAGTTCGTTTTGCTTGTTTGATTGTCCTCTATACAAATTTCAATCTACAACAATAACAAAACATGTTGTGTTTTAAAAACGAATAAAAAGTTTATCGTGTATTTATTATATAAAAAATTAAGATTAGTTATATATAAAGTTTTGAACTTAAATGTANCCCTCAAAGGGCGCCCAAACGGGACTTCAAGAGAAACACTCTTTTTAATTCAATTCATCATAACTTCTCTAACACCTAAACCTATTACAATTACCTGTAGTCTAAGGAAATCTTAGAGAGAAAGCTAAGAATCTCTACTAAAACAAAATTAAGGAAACCAAATAACTTTTATAAGTCTAAACAAATCTCTAGCAAAAATTAGAAAAATGCATATATTAAAAGATAGATTACGACAACTATAAATTTTCGTTTTTCACCCTTCAATCTTCTCGAATTAGTCAAACACTTGACTTCACATGTTGACCGAGAATCGGCGGCTAAGCCAGAGGAGCAAAGCTCAACATGCTCTGCATTAGAAACAATCATATCCTACCCATTTGTTGCCTATCAAGTATGGAACATATTTGTATATCATTTCATAGTTTTAAAGTCAAAAATTTAAACAAACATCATTATTGGAATGAAAATTCATTTCTTAATTGCCATTCTAGTATACCAAACGCACCCTGAATTGAATAAATTGATAGTATAGCATTTGTCAACTTGGGGTATCGTTCATCTACCGTGGCCCAAGATAATTTCACAACAGGCCCTTTAAATCTTAAAAATTCTATATCAACCCCTTATATATGTTAGAATATATATTTTACATGCTTTCATATCACCCTTTATCAAATTAATAGTGTTCTTGAACGATCTTGAAGGAAATCGCCTATATGGAGCGACGTTTTTGTGTGTGAAAACCAAATGAGGTTTTAGCATTATTAATAGTGAAAACTTGTCTTGTCTTGCAAGATAATATCCCGTCATAATAAAACAAATATGTTATAACTAAACCCAACTTGCATTATTTATTGAACAAAAACGATTCTATAAAACATGACCAATAAGTATAGGTGAATTTCTGGAGCTACATTCGTTTTTCGCAGAACACGAGTGCTCGCTTTTAAGACACGATATCTCATTCATATTAACTCTATTTTAGACACTCTTTAGCTCATTGCAAAGCTCTCTTCAAGGATAACGCAAACCCACTAACCAATATATATATATATATATATATATATATATATATATATATATATATATATATATAATATAGTGTCCAAAGTTTGCATATTATCATTTTTACAAAACATTTTCCAACATAATGTTTCTTCCATACATTGCACGACTCATTTTATTGTTTTATAAGAAAGTAGCATGTTCGTATAACAAAATACTAGTTTTAGATCCCTCCGCACGCAGAGGGCTTTGACATAAGTCTTACTAATTGGGTTTGTCACAGTTCGTTTTGCTTGTTTGAATGTCCTCTATACAAATTTCAATCTACAACAATAACAAAACATGTTGTGTTTTAAAAACGAATAAAAAGTTTATCGTGTATTTATTATATAAAAAATTAAGATTAGTTATATATAAAGTTTTGAGCTTAAATGCAAATTTTATTAACCAATCAAAATATAAGTTATTCTAAATTTAACCTTTTAAATCTAATTAATTATCCCTCCTTTTTTATAAGTTTCTTCATCACATAGATATATATAAAGTTTTTATTAAGAATATAATTGGCTTGCTTCTTTATTGACTAGCATAACCTAAAGTAGAACGCCTAGTAGTAGGACAACCCACCCAATCTACATCAGAATAAGCCACAAGAGAGCCAGTGGATGATGCATATAGTTGAAGCCCAAAGTCACCACATACATATCGGAAAATACGCTTAAGAGCCGAAAAATGAGGCTCTCTAGGTTCATGCATATAGAAACAAATCTGTTGTACAACATAAGAAAAATCAGGACGGGTAAACGTCAAATACTGCAAACCACCTGCAAGACTGCGATATAAGGTAGGATCAGATACAGGATCCCCGTCTGCACCAAGCTTGGACTCGGTGTCAACCAGGGTCCAAGTAGGATTATGGGAAGCCATATGTGCCCGATCCAGAAGCTCATTGCATACTTCTTTTGAGATAGAAACATGCATGTAGAGTCACGAATAACTGAAATACCTAAAAAATAATTAAGAGCCCAAAAATCGGTCATATCAAACTCCGTATGCAGAGAAGAGATAATATGCTGAAGTAAATCTGTAAATGAAGCTGTCAGTAGTCAGTACAATATTATCAACGTATATCATTAAAATGCAACCTCAAAACCATGACGATATATAAATAATGACGAGTCACATCTTGCAAATCGTTGAAACCAAGCACGAGGTGCTTGTTTCAAACCATATAAAGACCACTGTAATCGACAAACATGATGTGGAAATATAGGATACACAAAACCGGTGGCTGGTACATATATACAGTCTTGAAAAGATCCCCGTTAAGAAATGCATTCTTAACATCAAGTTGATGAATATGCCAGTTCCGAGATAATGCAAGATCGAGAATAGTACGAATAGTTGCTGGCTTAACAACTGGACTAAATGTATCATCACAGTCCACACCATATTGCTGGTTACATCCATTAGCAACAAGACAAGTTTTATACATGCTCAAAGAACCAGCGACACAATATTTGTGCTAAAACAAACACGTAGAACAAACCACATTAGCATTGGCTAGTTTCGGAACAAGAATCCAAGTACTATTTTTAATTAATGCATTATATTCATCGTATATAGCATCTCGCCAATTAGAATCAGACAAAACAGCAGTGGGAGATTTAGGGAGAGGAGAAATGTGAGAGGTATGACCATGAAAACGAGGATTGGGCTTGACTGTGTCAACTTGAGCACGTGTGACCATAGGATGAGTTCGAGTGGCTTGGTGCACGGTATTGGGGCTTGAAGTAGATTGGGCCGAATGAATAGTGGGTTGGTGCGGAAGTGTGGTTGTACCAGATTGGGTCGTGTGACCCGTAGTGGGAGTCGAAGTGGACTGGGCCGAATGTGAGTTAATATGTGGAGTGGTGGATTGGGTCGAGCTGGACTAGGCCGAAGGGGGAGTTGGTGATGCAGGTTTATGTTTGGCCAAAATAGAGAAACCGGTTCTTGTTGAGCTGAAGGGGTATCTTGTGTCATTATGATTGGGTTCGGGTTAAATATAGCATGACAAATTATAAGCGAAGGTAGAAGGTAGAGGGTCTAGAAAAGTATTCTATGGTGGATTAAGGGGCGTGATTGAGACGTATGGAAATTGAAGTTCATCAAAGGTTACATGACGAGAAAGGATGCTATTGGAAAGGTCTAGGCATTGATACCTACGGTGATAAGCAGGATATCCCCAAAAAAATGCGCGGGGTAGCACGAGGTGCAAATTTGTATAGAGGGTAAAGGTGTGGGTAACAAAGACATCCAAAAACACGTAAAAGAGAGTAGTCATGTTGTTTGTGGAATAATTTGGTAGAAGGTATTTCATATTGAATGGCGGTGGAGGGAAGGAGGTTTAGTAGATATGTAGCCATATGTAGTGCTTCCATCCAAAAGGTTGATGGAAGGTGGGCTTGTAAAAGAAGAGTGTGTATGATATTATTAATGGTTCGTATCATCTTTTCCGACTTACCATTTTGTTGGGAGGTTTTGAGGCATGAGAATCTGAACTGAATGTTGAGTTGAGCAAATAATTGAAGGAGTTTGGTGTTATCAAACTCACCACCATGATCACACTGAAAAGCTGTAATATCACATTTGAATTGATTATTTACATAGGAGCGAAAATGCAAGAATTTTTTAAATACTTCAGATTTGGTACGTAAAGGATAAATCCACACATAATGAGAATAATGAGCAAGAAATAACACATAATATTTAAAATCACCAGAATTAATAATTGGAGAAGTCCAAATATTATAATGAACAATCTCAAAACAACGAGTAACAACAGAATCTGAACTAGAAAATGGAAGTCTCACATGTTTGCCAAGCTGGCAAGCGTAACAAATATGAGAAGACTTCACTTTATTACAAGTCACTTTTGTACGTAAAGGATAAATCCACACATAATGAGAATAATGAGCAAGAAATAACACATAATATTTAAAATCACTAGAACTAATAATCAGAGAAGTCCAAATATTATAGTGAACAATCTCAAAACAGCGAGTAACAACATTATCTGAACTAGAAAATGGAAGTCTCACATGTTTGCCAAGCTGGCAAGCGTGACAAATATGAGAAGACTTCACTTTATTACAAGAAATAAACTGACGCGAAACAATAGAATGTAACACTTCTTCGCTGTGATGCCCGAGGCGTTGGTGCCATGTAGAAGGACTAACATAAAGTAAAGCATAAGGAATAAGAGAAGGCTGGGTGACTGGGCATAGATCTTCTGAACTATCACATTTGAGGATATGACGGGTCAAAGATCATTCACAGAGAAACCAAATGTATCAAGGGTGACTAGAACACAACTTAAGTATAAATGACGATTAGGGTAGGTTAGATGCTTTGGCTGGTTTTGGTAACAGGTATGGATTTATCATCACAAATACAAATAAATGGATATAAACTTTTTTAATATATATAATACTGAATTAAATTTACATAGTGGTGGAAGGCAAGCGGGCAACAAGCTGCGCCACTAGCCCTTTTTGAATGGCAAAACTAATTCTCTTAAAAACGACATTTGTGGATCTAGGTTACAACATTACTATGCATAGCACGTTGAACTCTTTTGAGGAGCTCCACTGCCTCAGGTGCAAGAAAACCAAAAGTATCAAACGCGAAAGGAATAAAAACATGTTGATTTTCAACGCACGCTTTCTCGTGTTTTGCCACTTTGTACGAGGCGGCTTTCAAAGCAGCCTGTCCTACTGTAAAACCCCGGCTACTCAACCCCACAAGAGGAGAAATCCCAGTTAGATCCACACACGCATGTTTCCCTCCAACCTATCCGAAAACCAAAACGTCTATCGGTCTGAGTGTGGATCTTCCATCCATCGGGTCAGTCAAAAAGTTCACAGGCGCTTCTTTCTTGACTGAGATCCCAGCACACCTAAATATGTCAAAAAGGACGTCCCTAACCATATGATGCATGTACTTGAAGCCCGGGAGCTCCTTGCAATGAACCGCATGTTCCGCAAAGGAAACCAAACATGCCTTGTGACAAACTGGGCATATCTCATCAACCGGAAATAAAGGAATCATAAGGCGATATTTAAGGATAGTACGATATTCCACCGCTGACATATGTTGACCTAGCCCGTCTATGGGGATAGCTAGAAGAAAACCCTAAGCATGTGGTGCCCGTAGACACTCAAAAACTTCTTTCTGTCTCATAGTCATGTCGAAGTGAGCTTCCATATCCTTGACCATTTCACTAAAAAGAGCAGTCGCCAATGTTTGTTGGGGTTTAGAGGGGGCGGTTGTCCTTATTAGTGAAACCAATAAAATCAAAGCTTGGAAACAAATTACGAAGACAATCCAGAGCACAAACATAATCATCATCCATACCACATATGCCACTGCCCTGTAAGATGTGGTCTTGTTGCACCCAAGATTGGGCCCTCGAGGCCACAAAAGCATAAAGAGGAAACCACCTTTGCCGAGTACAAACCCAAACCACCAAATCGAATGGGTAAAGAAGCGATTCGCCACTGTAAGTCTCCAAAGAAAGGCCCTCCACAAACCACTATGTTCTCGATCGACCCACGTAACCCTTTGTCAAAGAACAAGGCCGCATCCTCCATGTGTACAGGTTGACAAGTCCTTAATCCAAAAAAAAAGTTTGGCAATACCCATACATGATCGAAGCAAAAGGAGCTCACTCTGCGGGTCGTGTAACTGTGGAAGAAGTCATCAAATCAACAGCGTTCATAGCTCTCCTCAAAGCTGATAAGGAAATATTTGTTACGCTTTTAGGGGGTCATTTAAGCCCTAAATCATGATATTGTGATCAAATATTGCCTCAAATCGTTTCTTTTATCATTTTAGGTACTTTGGACAAGAATTATGAAAAATAGAGCATTTTGGACATTTTTGGAGTGAAAAGTGAAGAAAACGGCACAGTCAAGAATCCATGCTGGAAATTGTACCTGACGGCGTCAGACACCACAAGGTGACACCGTCACTTGAAGACACAAGAGATGGATACAAGTTTACACTAGACGCTCAACTGAAGAAATTGTGAGTTAACACCTGACAGCGTCAGGTGTTAAAGAATGTAGGTCGTCAGGTGTAAAGCTAAAGAGAGACGGCCCAGAAGATTTTACTAAGTAAAGACGTTAGAAGTGGATCTAGGTGATCCGAGAACCCTAAACGCGGCAATCTGACGGCGGCAGGATCTATAACCTGAAGCCGTCAGCTTTGTAACTCTATATATAGATTTGGATTTTTCATTCATTAGTGTGGAACTTTTATGCAACAAAACCTAGCCGAATTTTACAACTCTTGTAAGGGTTTCAAACCCTTCTTTCACCCATGTTTAATTGAAGATAAGTCTACCTTTTAATCATTCAATATNCATCCTCCATGTGTACAGGTTGACAAGTCCTTAATCCAAAAAAAAAGTTGGGCAATACCCATACATGATCGAAGCAAAATGAGCTCACTCTGCGGGTCGTGTAACTGTGGAAGAAGTCATCAAATCAACAGCGTTCATAGCTCTCCTCAAAGCTGATAAGAAAATATTTGTTACGCTTTTAGGGGGTCATTTAAGCCCTAAATCATGATATTGTGATCAAATATTGCCTCAAATCATTTCTTTTATCATTTTAGGTACTTTGGACAAGAATTATGAAAAATAGAGCATTTTGGACATTTTTGGAGTAAAAAGTGAAGAAAACGACACAGTCAAGAATCCATGCTGGACACCACAAGGTGACACCGTCACTTGAAGACACAAGAGATGGATACAAGTTTACACTAGACGCTCAACTGAAGAAATTGTGAGTTAACACCTGACGGCGTCAGGTGTTAAAGAATGTAGGTCGTCAGGTGTAAAGCTAAAGAGAGACGGCCCAGAAGATTTTACTAAGTAAAGACGTTAGAAGTGGATCTAGGTGATCCGAGAACCCTAAACGCGGCAATCTGACGGCGGCAGGATCTATAACCTGACGCCGTCAGCTTTGTAACTCTATATATAGATTTGGATTTTTCATTCATTAGTATGGAACTTTTATGCAACAAACCCTAGCCGAATTTTACAACTCTTGTAAGGGTTTCAAACCCTTCTTTCACCCATGTTTAATTGAAGATAATTCTACCTTTTAATCATTCAATATGTCTATGTGTTGTTTGATTATCTTTCATTCTTGTCTTTCTTTTAACATGCTAGCTTAGGTTTTTAGTGTTTTCTTAGATCTAATGAAACCTAGCTATTAATTATTGATTGTTGGTTTGTTTAATTGTATTGGTTGATTGATTTTGCGTTAGGCTTAAGAAAACTGGCCAACTTCCTATATGGTAATGTGCTTGAACATCTTAAGAAACGTCTTCTTGGTTGTGTAACCGGAGTTATTTGTTGTTTTTAATGCATAAGTGACTATTGGGGAGGCCATGATTTGATACTGGGTGTCGGTCATAGGAAGAGATAGAAGCTTATAGAGTTGGGGAAATTCGTACACACCCCCACGACTGGTATTAAGAAAAACAACCCTTCATCCAAACAATTATAACAAACCAATTAATTAATAAGAGATAGCTAGGGAGTAAAGAAATCTAAGTAAACACATTTTCTCATCATAAGAAGTCCACCAATTTACTTTTCTTGTTATTTTATTTTTATTGCATTAGTAGTTATTTGGGTTAGTTGACTAGTAACTAATTCCGCCCTCTCTTCCAATACCCGAGATTTTTACTTTGCTTTCATAAAAAAACATAAAAATACAAAAAGAATCATCCCTCACCTTTAGACCTAGTTCACGTAGCTTTCAATCCTAACGACATTATTCCCCTAGAGAACGATCAATCCCCCGGTACTTGCCACTCACTATACTACATCGGTCAGGTACACCGCCTGGTGGGGATTGCAAGCTTCTCAAGATCCCTTGAGAAGTAAAACCTTTTGCAAGGTTGCAAAAACACGCATCAAGTTTTTGGCACCGCTGCCGGGGAATAGTTATTGTTTATGTTGAATTTTATTTTTATTACGTCTACTCATTAGATTCCTATCTAGTGAGATTTTTTATTTTCTTTTTATTAGGTTTTCTTTAGTCTATCTTTTTCTTTGTTTCTTTGTTCGTAACCATTACCATCCGCCATCATGGAAGGNATCCCTCACCTTTAGACCTAGTTCACGTAGCTTTCAATCCTAACGACACTATTCCCCTAGAGAACGATCAATCCCCCGGTACTTGCCACTCACTATACTACATCGGTCAGGTACACCGCCTGGTGGGGATTGCAAGCTTCTCAAGATCCCTTGAGAAGTAAAACCTTTTGCAAGGTTGCAAAACCACGCATCAAGTTTTTGGCACCGCTGCCGGGGAATAGTTATTGTTTATGTTGAATTTTATTTTTATTAGGTCTACTCATTAGATTCCTATCTAGTGAGATTTTTTATTTTCTTTTTATTAGGTTTTCTTTAGTCTATCTTTTTCTTTGTTTCTTTGTTCGTAACCATTACCATCCGCCATCATGGAAGGTGGTAATATCCTTGATCCCGCCAACCCACCACAACCAAACCAACCACCCAGAGCACGCACTTTAGGAGAATACTCCTGACCTAGCCACCAAGGCAATCGAAACACCATTGAGCTCACTCAAGGAGCCAATGTGTCACCCTTGCGATCCGACACAATCCGGTTGATGCAAAGCGGATGTGCATTCCATGGACTTCGTTCCGAAGATCCAAATCAACATCCCAAGGATTTCCTTAAAATCGTAGATTCCATCGACCTTGATGTTGAAACTCGAGAGACGACCCGATTGCGTCTCTTCCAATTCTCTCTACGTGACCAAGCTAGTCAATGGCTTGAGCATTTACTCGCGGGATCCATCACCTCTTGGGATGATCTCACCTCTCGTTTCCTTGCTCAATTTTTCCCACCTGGGAGAACTACCAAGTTAAGGAATGACATCTTGAATTTCCAACAACTTCAAGGTAAAACTCTTTATGAAGCATGGACTCGTTTCAAGGACTTACTCCAAAAAGTCCCTCATCATGGCATAGATCTTTGGCTCCAAGTCCAAATCTTCTATGACACTATCAATCTTTCCACAAGGCAAACCATTGACCAAGCGGTCGGTGGTAAGCTACGTGATCGGAGTATGGAAGAATCATGGGAACTCATAGAAGATCTTGCTCTCTATGACAACGAATTTTGGAATGATCCCTGATAACGCTTTAATTATATATATTCCTTGAGCATTATATTATATGTTTTATGATCATTTGATGTGAACTTTTGGTACTTAATAGCATGAAATGAATCCTGGTTCGCTCTCGGATGTTCTAAGCATAATACATCACAAAAACCTACTATTTCGCCACTTGAAGTAAATAAATAAGAAGTCTTCTATGAATAGCTTTTAATGCAAGCCAAGTGCGCCGGTTTCCCAGCTAAGTGCGCCGCACTTGTCCTCTCGGTCAAAGGAAGTCAATAAGTAATATTTTAAAAAAAGTGTGCCGGTCTTATAATGAAAGTGTGCCGTACTTCCTCTGCATTTATGAAACTTTGGCGCCAAGAAAATAAGAAAGTGCACCGTACTCACTATCGATGTGCGCCGTACTTTGCCTATTAGATAGCCTATAAATAGAGCTCATTTGCAAGCATTTGAACTCTCCACTATATAACAAATTTCACGAAGTTAAGGTCAGAAGTGCTATGTGATCCTGAGCCATTCGAAGGCGTGAACGAATCAGAACGGGGGCGTTATATAATTGTTGGTGTCGAACTCTTGGTTACTTGTGACACTTGTGTAATCCATTTGATCAATCCAATCTGTATGTCTCTTGTTTATTATTTAATCACTTCTGTTGTTATGAACTCATTAGCCATGAGAGGCTTAACCTCTTGTGATTGCTTGGATATGTGAATATAATAAAGCGACTTATGATTATGTTTTGATCTCTATCAATTTCAAGTTTATATTGCAAACTATTTCATCTCTAGTCTTATCATGTTTATTTATTGAAACTGGTTGAATATAATGTGTTGGGATAGGTTGAAAGAACTAACTTGTTAAACGCAATTCTAGGAACTTGTCTGCGTTTCTAGTCTTTAAAAGGAGAAATCCACTTAGGAGAATCAACAATAATCTAGACTTGATATGGAATACTATTTCGAGAGAAATCACTTAGTGGATAAATATGAATCTTGAATTGAACCTACAAATTATGAAATTGCTCTTTTGACGAAAATAGCTTTCTTGTAAGTTGTGCTCCTTTTTCAAACTGAGATCAAACATAAGCATTGTCACTAGATTATCTAAGCTATCCAAGCAATCATTCGTTTTAATATTTTAATTCCTCATATTATCATCATCGTTACTTGTCTTGTTTTACTAATCATTTATACTTAATACGAACGAACTAAGTCCCTATGGATACGACCTGGTCTTACCTTAATCTAATACTACCAACGGGGGTTATACTTTACCCGTGTGTTTGGTTTATTAAAATTGGTGAAACTAGTATTATAAATTTAAAGCTTTCCTTACACATCAAAGTTTTTGGCGCCGCTGTCGGGGACTTAAATCTGTTCCTTAAGTATTTTCGAAGTAATATTAGCAAACAAAACCACAATTTCTTTAAGAAACCAGATCACTCTGTTTCTTCTATTGCATTAAGCACGCCGCACAAACATACTTGTGCGCCGCACTTATACACGAAACACACACATACCGCCGTACTTGTCACCAAGTATGACGTACTTACTTCAATCCGTAACGTTTTTCTTAAAATTCACAAACCTTTTCATAAAAACCAAAAAGAATAATCTTTTTCACTATCTTTTGAGATTAATTTTCCCGGTAAAAATAACACCGCCGTACTTACACATAAGTACGCCGAACTTAGCAATATCACACAAGTACGTCACACACTATTCTGTGTACGCCGCACTCACTTACTCAGAAAACGAAATTTGTCACACTGATTTAAATTTCGCTCTCTATCTTTGAATGCGCACTCGTTCAACTGAAACTGATCCCATTTCACCTCTATCAGAACCTGAAAGAACTTTAAACAAAAGAAAACGTAATAACAAAAGAGTTCCTTTTTCTCAAAAAGATGAAAGACCCGAACAACCTCGTGTTCACCACACACCTATTGACGATATCTCAAAATTCATATTTTTCATCAAATTAATTGAAATTTACGATCCAATGGATGACACTGATAATGAACCGATGTGGGCTAACGATCGTATCGTTGCACCTACTCCTGGACCAGCTATTACCATTCCTGAAACCGCAAATGAGTTTGCAATCAAAGGAAATCACTTGACTCTTGTCAAGGGAAACCAATTTGATGGTCGAATTAAAACTGATCCTCACAAACACATTCATGAATTTCAAAGCATATGCGATATGTTCAAATACGGAGCTACCGAAACTGAAGCGGTAAGACTCATGATGTTCCCTCTATCTTTAACGGGAGAAGCTAAAACCTGGCTTGACGAACTCGATGAAGGAACCATTGAATCATGGGATGAACTTCGTACTGCTTTCGTTAGTAGATTTTTTCCACCAGCTCTATTCGATAAACTTCTCGGAGAAATCCGAGGATTCTCACAACATGAACGTGAAAATCTCAACGAAGCCTGGCTTTGAATGAAAGAATTGCTAAGAAACTATCATGGACACGGTTTGACAAAAAGGCAATATACTCAAAATCTTTTATCACGGTCTTGATAAAATAACTCAAGAAGCTTTAAATGCTGCAGCTGGTGGTATATTTCTCTATAAAACGCCAAATCAAGCGTATCAACTCCTTGAAGACAAAGTCTTGCTTAAACTCGATTGGGCCAAAGAACAAAAACCAAAAACCTCTCTTCATAAAACTGTTGCTTTCGCTGATGAAGGTAGTAGTAATTCTGATACTGACAAAATTATGGCAAGAATGGATGCCATGGCAATTAAAATGGATGCTCAATACACAGAAATAAAAGAACAACGTGAAAGTTGTAATCATTATGGCGGAAACCATGCGACCGCAAATTGTAGTGATGATGACACACCTATGTCACGTGAAGAAGAAGCTAAATTTATGAATACATTTAGACGTACCCGTTACTACGAGAACTATCGTGATCGTGATCGTGATCATGAATGATGGAGACCTAGTACAAAAAACGAATATAATCGAGAACCTTTCAAACGAACAAACACTGATGAAAAACCAGATGTTCAAACACAATTGGATGATTTTATTAAAGCACAAAAATCTACAAACCTTTTTGTGAAGGACACATTCATGGACCTAAAAGACAAACGTGAGTCCTCTACTCGAAATCATCAAGCCTCAATTCAAAATTTGGAAGCCAAATTCGACAGATTTGCTGAAAAGCAATCAGGTCGAGCTTCTGGATCTTTTCCTAGTAACACTCAAACAAATCCTAAGAATAATCAAAACAAACCTTATCAACCACCACAAGCTCGACATGAGCATGTGAATGCTATTACCACAAGAAATGGTACTTCTTATGATCCACCACATGATCCTAGTCAAACTCAACAACCGGTTGAAGTTTTCACTGATGATGAAGAAGAGGATGAACTTGTTCCTCGAAAGGAAACGATAACTCCTGAAATACCGGTACCTAGACCCTACAAACCTAAGAATTCCATACCCACCATTAACAAACACACCTCCACCATCACCATCTCCATGTTCACCATCCTTTCCACCAAATTAAACATGTGTCATGTTTTAAAAATAAAAATATTTCANATTGCTTTCTAAAAAACATAAAAATACAAAAATAATCATCCTCCACCCGTAGACCTTAATTAGAGTAGTCTTTAACCTAACGAACACTATTCCCTGTGAGAGAACGATCAATCCCCCGGTACTTGCCACTACACTATACTACATCGGTCAGGTACACTGCCTGGTGGGGATTGCAAGCTTCTCGAGATCCCTCGAGAGGTAAAACGAAGTGCGTGTTGCAATCCACGCGCATCAACGATCCAATGGATGACGCTTATAATGAACCGATGTGGGCTAACGAACGTATCGTTGCACCTACTCCTGGACCAGCTATTACCATTCCTGAAACCGCAAATGAGTTTGCAATCAAAGGAAATCACTTGACTCTTGTCAAGGGAAACCAATTTGATGGTCGAATTAAAACTGATCCTCACAAACACATTCATGAATTTCAAAGCATATGCGATATGTTCAAATACGGAGCTACCGAAACTGAAGCGGTAAGACTCATGATGTTCCCTCTATCTTTAACGGGAGAAGCTAAAACCTGGCTTGACGAACTCGATGAAGGAACCATTGAATCATTGGATGAACTTCGTACTGCTTTCGTTAGTAGATTTTTTCCACCAGCTCTATTCGATAAACTTCTCGGAGAAATCTGAGGATTCTCACAACATGAACGTGAAAATCTCAACGAAGCCTGGCTTTGAATGAAAGAATTGCTAAGAAACTATCATGGACACGGTTTGACAAAAAGGCAATATACTCAAAATCTTTTATCACGGTCTTGATAAAATAACTCAAGAAGCTTTAAATGCTGCAGCTGGTGGTATATTTCTCTATAAAACGCCAAATCAAGCGTATCAACTCCTTGAAGACAAAGTCTTGCTTAAACTCGATTGGGCCAAAGAACAAAAACCAAAAACCTCTCTTCATTAAACTGTTGCTTTCGCTGATGAAGGTAGTAGTAATTCTGATACTGACAAAATTATGGCAAGAATGGATGCCATGGCAATTAAAATGGATGCTCAATACAAAGAAATAAAAGAACAACGTGAAAGTTGTAATCATTGTGGCGGAAACCATGCGACCGCAAATTGTAGTGATGATGACACACCTATGTCACGTGAAGAAGAAGCTAAATTTATGAATACATTTAGACGTACCCGTTACTACGAGAACTATCGTGATCGTGATCGTGATCATGAATGATGGAGACCTAGTACAAAAAACGAATATAATCGAGAACCTTTCAAACGAACAAACACTGATGAAAAACCAGATGTTCAAACACAATTGGATGATTTTATTAAAGCACAAAAATCTACAAACCTTTTGTGAAGGACACATTCATGGACCTAAAAGACAAACTTGAGTCCTCTACTCGAAATCATCAAGCCTCAATGCAAAATTTGGAAGCCAAATTCGACAGATTTGCTGAAAAGCAATCAGGTCGAGCTTCTGGATCTTTTCCTAGTAACACTCAACCAAATCCTAAGAATAATCAAAACAAACCTTATCAACCACCACAAGCTCGACATGAGCATGTGAATGCTATTACCACAAGAAATGGTACTTCTTATGATCCACCACATGATCCTAGTCAAACTCAACAACCGGTTGAAGTTTTCACTGATGATGAAGAAGAGGATGAACTTGTTCCTCGAAAGGAAACGATAACTCCTGAAATACCGGTACCTAGACCCTACAAACCAAGAATTCCATACCCTCAACGCTTAAGAAAAGAAAAGATGGAAGCCCAGTACGGAAAATTTCTTGACATAATTCGAGCTGTTCGAATTAATGTTTCTCTTGTTGATGTTTTAGCCGAAATGCCCAACTATGGGAATTTCTTAAAGAACTTGTTAGTAACAAAAGTAAGCTCGAACAAATTTCAGTAACTTTCCTTAATGAAGAATGTTCAGCTATCGTTCAGAAAAAAATTCCACAAAAACTTGGAGACCCAGGAAGTTTCCTAATTCCTTGTACTTTCAGTAAAACATTCTCATGCAATGCTTTAGCCGATCTTGGTGCTAGCATTAATTTGATGCCATATTCTCTCTATGCTAAATTATCCATTGAAACGCTTAAACCTACTAAGATGAGTGTAAGGTTAGCTAACCGATCTTTCCAATATCCTGTTGGAATCGCTGAAAACATGTTAGTTAGAGTTGGAAAATTCACCTTTCCAGTTGATTTCGTTATCCTTGAAATGGAAGAAGATAGCAAAGTACCCCTAATCTTAGGAAGACCTTTTCTCCAAACAGTCGATGCAATGATTCGAGTAAAACAGAAACAATTCAATTTAGGAATTGGCAAAGAAAGAATGATTTTCTCCATAGATAAGGCTATGAAACACTCTTATTCTAATGATGATACATGCTTTCGAATTGACGTTATCGATGAAATTCTTGAGGAAGATTTCGATGAACTGCTAAATGAATTTAATCAATTACTCTACTCAGTCGATGGAACAATTCTTGAAGACGAAGTTATGGCTGAATATGATCAATTCATGGCTATGACTGTCGAAGATAAAAATGAAAGTTCCGATGACGAGGATAATAATGAAGAAGAACCATCATTTGAGAAAATAATCTTTGACACTGAACACAAAGTTAGAAACTCTATTGAAGAACCACCTACTGATCTCATTCTCAAACCATTACCAGACCATTTGGAATATGCTTTCTTGGAAGGAGAATCGTTACTTCCAGTCATAATTTCATCTAAACTCTCTGATAGAAAGAAAGTAAAATTGATTTCAGTTCTCAAAAACCACAAAAGAGCCTTTGCTTGGAAAACAAGTGACATACCTGGAATTTGTCCATCTTTCTGTAAACACAAAATTCAGTTAATGGATGATAAGAAAACAGTAGTTCAAAAGCAAAGAAGACTCAATCCAAATATGAAAGAAGTTGTCAATAAGGAAGTTGTCAAACTCCTTGACTCAGGAATCATCTACCCTATAGCAGATAGCCCATGGGTAAGTCCTATTCATTGTGTATCTAAGAAAGTGGTATAACAGTAGTAACAAATGAAAATGACGAACTTGTCACAACTAGAACTGTCACTGGTTGGCGCGTATGTATTGACTATAGAAAACTAAATGAAGCTACCGCAAAAGATCATTTTCCTTTCCCATTCATGGACCAAATGTTAGAAAGTCTAGCGGGAAATGAATATTTCTGTTTTCTAGACGAATTTTCCGGTTATTTCTAAATACCAATCGATCAAATGGATCAAGAAAAAACAACATTTACATGTCCGTTCGGAACTTATGCTTATCGACGTATGCCCTTTGGCTTATGTAATGCACCTGCTACTTTTCAAAGGTGTATGATAGCAATTTTTCATGATATGATTGAAGAATCCGTGGAAGTTTTCATCGATGATTTTTCAGTCTTTGGAAATTCTTTCGATAAATGCCTAGGTAATTTAGATAAAATGCTTCAACGTTGCAAAGACGCAAATCTTGTGCCTAATTGGGAAAAATGCCACTACATGGTCAAAGAAGAGATTGTGCTCAGACATAAAGTGTCAGGAGCAGGACTTGAAGTTGACAAAGCAAAAATTGACGTAATCTCAAAACTTCCATCTCCTACTAATGTGAAAGACATTAGAAGAATTTTTAGGACATGCATGATTCTATCGACGATTTATTAAAGATTTCTCAAAAATTGCTCGACCTTTAACTAAACTTCTAGAAAAGGACGTTACCTTTGAATTTGATGACGAATGTCAAAAAGCTTTCGAAACTCTTAAAGAAAAACTCACATGTACACCAATCATAATAAGTCCAAATTGGAATTTACCATTTGAATTAATGTGCGATGCAAGCAATTTTGCAGTTGGAGCTGTTTTAAGACAAAAAGATGGTAGACATTTCCATCCTATCTACTTTGCTAGCAAAACACTCAACGCTGCTCAACAAAACTATACGGTTACTGAAAAAGAACTCATGGCCGTTGTATTTGCATTCGACAAATTCCGTGCATATCTAGTTCTATCTAAAACTGTGGTCTACACAGATCATTCCGCTCTCAAATATCTATTTAAAAATCAAGATGCTAAACCACGTCTTATTCGTTGGATTCTGCTTTTACAAGAATTTGACATTGAAATCAAGGACAAAAAAGGTGCTGAGAACGTAGCCGCCGATCATTTGTCTCGTTTAGAAAATGGAGATGAAGAAATAGAAATTGAAATAGACAATAATTTTCCCGATGAAACTCTTAATGCAATCAGTTCTCTAGACACGCCTTGGTTCGCAGACCTTGCAAACTATCTGGCGGGGGATATATTACGAAAGGGAATGACTCACCAAGAGAAAAGTAAATTCTTCTCAGACTTAAAGAAATATTTTTGGGATGAACCATACTTATTCAAAATATGTCTTGACAGAATAATCCGTAGATGTGTCTCTGGACCTGAAACTCGTGCCATTCTTAATAAATGTCACCATGGACCTACAGGTGGACATTATGGTGCCACCACTACTGCTAAAAAATTATTTGAATCTGGATTTTATTGGCCAACGATTCTGAAAGAAGCACATACTCTAGTTCGCCTTTGCGAAACATGTCAGAAAACTGGAAATATTTCTAAAAGGGATGAAATGCCCATGAATTACATTCAAGTATGTGAAATTTTTGACATCTGGGGTATAGACTTTATGGGACCCTTTCCTAAATCATCAAAATTCGAATACATCCTAATCGCTGTCGACTATGTCTCAAAATGGGCAGAAGCCCAACTCTTCAAACAAATGATGCCAAAGCTGTTATTTCATTCTTTAAGAAACTATTCTGTCATTTTGGAATACCAAAAGCTCTCATTAGCGACAGAGGCACTCATTTTTGCAATAAATTGATGGAAAAAGCTATGAAAAGATATGGAGTTAACCATCGATTCTCTACATCATATCACCCTCAAACAAGTGGTCAAGTTGAAAATACTAATAGAGCTCTTAAAAGAATACTTGAAAAAACAGTTAAAGAAAATCCTGCTATTTGGTCAAGGAAACTGGACGATGCTCTATGGGCCTTTAGGACTGCTTATAAAACTCCAATTGGAACAACACCATACAAACTCATATATGGGAAGGCATGCCACTTAACTTTTGAAATAGAACATCGTGTATACTGGGCACTTAAAAATTGTATCCTAGATTTAATTGCAGCCGGTGAAAAACGAATGCTTCAACTTCAAGAATTAGATGAACTACGCTTTTACGCTTATGAAAACTCTCGTCTATATAAAGAAAAAACTAAAGTTTGGCATGATAGAAAATTAAAAATGAGAAAAGAATTCAAGAAAGGAAATAAAGTTCTCCTATTCCAATCAAAGTTCAAAATCAAATAACCGAAACTTACAAGCCATTGGGTTGGACCTTATATTCTTAAACACCAATATCCATCTGGATATGTTGAACTATACGGACTTGACGATAAAAGTTTTATAGTCAATAGTCACAGGCTTAAATTATACCATGAGGAAGAAAGTTTCAATGACAGAAGGGAAGAATCAACACCCTTCTTCCCAAACAACTAAATCAACATAATCGCATGAGTCGAGCTATAGACTCTGAAATTAGCGATCGGCGTAAGGCAACCCATTTTATTTCATTTCATTTCGTTTTATTTTTATCTTTTTTTCTCTTTCACTTATTTACTTTAATTAAAACTTTGTTTAAACCACACTGTAAAACTTAAGTGTGGAGGTATTTTAAAATAAAATATTAAAAATATAAACCCCAAAAACCCAAAAATATTTTCCATTTTTGTGTGTTTGTTTTTATTTTTGCAGATTTTTATGAAGACCGCATTTGGGATAGCACAACTCTTCATGCTTTCTCATATGGCCCGGGAAGTTACTCTCTTTTTCTACTTATATTTTTCCTATTTTTATATCCAGTTATAAACATTGAGGGCAATGTTCAACTTGAGTATGGGGGGGGGGGAGTCAAATAGTAAAAATATTTCATAAAATTGATTATATGACTCAGTCATCATTTTCTACTAAAAACTTAAAAATTATATGTTTTCACAAGTTATTAAGGTAAATCCACTTGGATTGTCACTATAGCTAGACACAATTTCATTCACCACAAATGTAAGATAATTATAAGCCTTTATAAGTGTATATCTGCTACACTTTCTCCAAATCATATGAGTGAGCCGACGATTTAAATTAGCTCTAGAACTTGCACTTATACATCAATAACGAATGCCGCAGTGAGATTGCATTTTTTATGCTTTATAGACAATTTTATATGATATTAACGCAAATTTAGGATTTACACCAAATAGCCATCCTATGAAATCATAATCTAGCTGACTACACTGGTCACTAGTATATTCTAGATATTAACCCTCTAGCGCTCATTTTTAGTGCTATTGCCACCTAGAACAACATGCTGAGCCTAAGTCTTTTCCTTGTTTTAAACCAAATTACTTATGCTCAAATAGAATGAAGATTGATTGATTATTGCTGCAAAATGAGAAAATTATGAAAAAAAAGAAAAAGAAGAAAAAGAAAAGGTTATGCAAAATGTTTAAAGAGAAAAAGAATTTGAGAATTTGTGTACAATGAAAAGTAAAAGTAAAACAAGAGTTATGTTGGGAAGAAAAAGAAAGTATAAAGATAAAGATCTATGAATATTGATGATCAGCAGCTGTTTATTAGTATATTATTCTCCAAATCCTCCAGAAACAACAAGAAAAATTATCCATGCCTTGCTCATACCCTTAATCCCTAAGCCAACCCAAAAAAGTCATCATTGATATCATTGTCTAGTGCTTACGCCTTGTCGGAGTTGTCTTTGTGTTCTGTGCAAGCCTATGGTAGATATTTAGTCGTGTCTGTGCAAATATTGAGTGAACTTAACCCTATTTAAGTGAATTATGTGAATCATTTAAAATAATCCTTCATGAGGTGTCTTAGTTATGTGTCGATGCCTTTTTAGCAAAAATAATAAATCTTGATAATACATCTCCATGATGACAAAACAAATTAAATTTTCTCGCTTGATTGCTTGAGGGCAAGCAATAGCTAAGTGTGGAGGTATTTGATAACGCTCTAATTATATATATTCCTTGAGCATTATATTATATGTTTTATGATCATTTGATGTGAACTTTTGGTACTTAATAGCATGAAATGAATGCAGATACACTCTCGGATGTTCTAAGCATAATACATCACAAAAACCTACTATTTCGCCACTTGAAGTAAATAAATAAGAAGTCTTCTACGAATAGCTTTTCATGCAAGCCAAGTACACCGGTTTCCCAGCTAAGTGCGCCGCACTTGTCCTCTCGGTCAAAGGAAGTTAATAAGTAATATTTTAATAAAAGTGCGCTGGTCTTATAATGAAAGTGCACTGTACTTCCTCTGCATTTATGAAACTTTGGCGCCAAGAAAATAAGAAAGTGCACCGTACTCACTATCGATGTGCGCCGTACTTCGCCTATCAAATAGCCTATAAATAGAGCTCATTTGCAAGCATTTGAACTCTCCACTCTATAACCAATTTCACGAAGTTAAGGTCAGAAGTGCTACGTGATCCTGAGCCATTCGAAGGCGTGAACGAATCAGAATGGGGGCGTTATATACTTGTTGGTGTCGAACTCTTGGTTACTTGTGACACTTGTGTAATCCATTTAATCAATCCAATCTATATGTCTCTTGTTTATTATTTAATCACTTCTGTTGTTAGGAACTCATTAGCCATGAGAGGCTAAACCACTTGTGATTGCTTGGATATGTGAATATAATAAAGTGACTTATGATTACGTTTTGATCTCTATCAATTTCAAGTTTATATTGCAAACTATTTCATCTCTAGTCTTATCATGTTTATTTATTGAAACTGGTTGAATATAATGTGTTGGGATAGGTCGAAAGAACCAACTTATTAAACGCAATTCTAGGAACTTGTCTGGGTTTCTAGTCTTTAAAAGGAGAAATCCACTTAGGAGAATCAATAATAATCTAGAATTGATATGGAATACTATTTCGAGAGAAATCACTTAATGGATAAATATGAATCTTGAATTGAACCTACGAATTATGAAATTGCTCTTTTGACGAAAATAGCTTTCTTGTAATTTGTGCTCCTTTATCAAACTGAGATCAAACATAAGCATTGTCACTAGATTATCTAAGCTATCCAAGCAATCATTCATTTTAATATTTGAATTCCTCATATTATCATCATCGTTACTTGTCTTGTTTTAGTAACCATTTATACTTAATACGAACGAACTAAGTCCCTGTGGATACGACCTGGTCTTACCTTAATCTAATACTACCAACGGGGGTTATACTTTACCTGTGTGTTTGGTTTATTAAAATCGGTGAAACTAGTATTATAAATTTAAAGCTTTCCTTACACATCACTCCCCGTGATTTGAACAAAACGGTCAAGGCAATATCTTTTCCCTCGAATAATTCAAGCATTCCCGACCGTAGGATCATGGAACTTGAGGACCAAGTCAAGTTTCTCATGAAATCCTACGAAGCTCTTAAACCTTCAAGCCAAGTGAACAAAATCACTTCTTCATGTGAATTATGTAGTGGTCCCCATGACACTCGTGATTGCATGGAACTCCCCGAACAAGCTTTTGTGGACTACGCATCCTCGCGTATCGACGGAGTGGAAGAAAAGTGGTACACTTTCAAACCCGAGCCAAACCCTTACGGTGATTCATACAACCCCTCTTGGAAAAATCACCCAAACTTTAGGTGGAAACAAAACCAAAACACGCCCCAAAACAATTCTTCCAATCCACCTAATCATTTCCAACAAAATGGTTCATCCTCAAACCGTACTTTCAACAACAATCCTTCCAACAACTATGGTAGTACCAATAACTTTGAAGGATTAATGTCCAACTTTATGGCATCTCAAGAAGCTCGTATAGCTAAGTTTGAAGCCGATGTTAATCAACAACAAAACGAGATGACCAATAAAATTGACAACTTGTTGAAAGCTTTCAACAACCAAGTGTTGGCACCGCCAAATAAAGACACTAGGAACGTAAGTGGCTGAACCCATGTCAAAGATCTCTCATCATCAAAACATGTTCACTTTGTCAACGTTTTCACTATTAAGCCCCTTGTTAGTAGTTGCAAGGATGATGATGAAGGTATGGTTAAGGTAGGAAGTAGTACAGAGAAAAATGAGACGGAAAGGGAAGAGGAATACTTCAACAAGTTTCCCACTAAGGATGAGCTCGCATATCACAAAAATCTATTAGATGACCCTAATCCTTTAATTTATAGGAACCTACCAGTCATTCGAGCAGGCAACCTAAACAACATAAACATACCATGCAATATTGGGCATTTGCATGTGTGGAAAGCTTACATCGATCTTGAGTCACCCATAAATATCTTGTCTAGGACGTTCTACAATTGGAATATGAAAAAGCAATTAGCTCCTAGGATTGATCCCATGACGGAAAGAACAAGTAATTTTGTGGGAAGAGTTAGAGGGTTCCCCGTTTACGTAGGAAATTTCACCTATGTCTTAGATTTTGTGATCTTAGAGGATGTTAACCCCGCGGTGGACATCACTCTATCTAATGTTGTATTAGGAAAGCCATTCGTTGAAGTCTCTAAAATGAATTATGATCCATCATTAGGGATAGTTAAGTTTAAGGATGAGACCGACGAAATAGCCTACCAAATGCCATATAAGATCGAACAATTCCAACTCATGTCAAGCTTAGAAAAAGAGTTTAAGCAGTCGGTTTACTATAGGAGTGACGAGGATAAGAAGAAGGGAGTAGACCACATAATGAGAAAAATACTTGGGTTCTATAAGGAATGTCTACAATTAGGTCCAGAATATAAGACCAAACCGGTGGATGACCTTGTGGATGTGACAAACAATGGAGTCACTTAGTAGCACGTGACTTTGAGTCTAGCTACAAGACTCGTAAATAAAGAAAAGTGCTTCTTGGGAGGCAACCCAAGCTTTTTAATTATTTGCTTGTTTATTTATTTTTATTTGCTTCCGTAGGCATATTTCATTCTTAATGTTTATTGATCATGTATCAAATATAAATTGTGAAAATGCTTTATTTTGTTTTTAACCTCGTCTTAATTACATATAAAGGTATTTGCAAAAGATAAGTGTAAGGGAAATCCAAATTTGTTTAAAGAACGAATTGAAAATGAACGATAATAATAAGATATAGACATGCATATTAGTATTTGTTTGAGTCAAATGCTTATATCGAGTCATAATGAATGTTTTACAAGATTCAAGGAATTAAAACATAGGTTTTTCTAGAAATTTTCCTGAAACAAAATATAAAAATTCTGTCAGATCAGTTCTGACGACGTTAGGGGTTATAACCTGACGGCGTCAGACATATTTTTTTGCAAAATTTTCCAGGGTTTTTTTTTCTGCTGGAATTATAATGTTTCGTAAAATCTGTAATTTATAAACTCCAGAAATCTACAAATATTCATTCCACAAGCATTATATCTTTACTTGCTTTCTAGGATTTACTTTTATTTAGAGTTTACCGCCGATTTTATGCGAGGTTTTCGTGTCTGTTTTCTTAGTTATCTAACAGGTTATATTGGATAAGAAGATGTACATGCAACACATTAAGCTTTTGGCGCTGCTTCAATCTTGAGTTTTCACATTTTCTTGGAGGAAGGTTTAACCGTGTTACCACATCATCCACAACGAGCGAATCAGGGGAGTATTTGTTTCATTCGTTTTTCATTTATCTTTACTTTATTATTTTTCAAGAACATTGGGGACAATGTTCAACTTAAGTGTAAAGGGCAAATGAGGATACCTTAGAAATTACAATTGCACTTGATTTTTGTTTGTTTAATAGTAGATGTGTAATAAAACTGAGAGAAATACTTGTTAGGGTTATATTATAACCAAATTTAAAATTTTTTACAACAGTTAGGAGTAAAACTTTAGTCTTAATAAGCGTCTCATGGATAGGAGTTATATGACTAGCACAAAAACCGTACCACTCAAAAATTTCCACTCCAAATATGTGAGGTTCGCCCCTAGATTTGTTAGGAAAAAGCGTTTATTATTAGTACTTGTGAGTGTACCGGTAGTATTTAGATTCTAGAACTTGCTTTAGCGATGCATCCCGAGACCACAAGTGAAACTACATTCGTGTAGTTAGGATTTACTACATGATAAGAGGCATTAGGATAACCCATGTTTTAAGCCTGTAATATAATTACATTGACTTCATTGGTTAAGTAATTCTCCCACACATTTGCGATGTACTCATTTTTAGTACACGATACCCCTAGTACACCCCTCAGAGCCTATCTTTTTCGTTTCTAACTTTAAGCATTTTACTTAAAGGAAGAATTTGTTTACAATCCACCCCCAAATGTACACCCAAATCGCCTTAGCCTTCCTTGTATGCACTCATCTTTAGTGCATTATTGTTATTTGTTTAAACCCTTTGTTAATTGTCTAATTGGTTACATAGTTGCTAAGTCGAGTCATATCTTATACATATTGTTTTGGGACGATTGAGACTTATGGGTATAATACTAGTGTAATGGAGTAATGGGGAAGAACATCATTTATTACCCCAATAGATATGTTAATGTTTTAAAGTACTCCAACTATTTCGATTATCTTAATTCGAGTCTTTATTTTTAATTATGTAAAAGCTCAAGTGTAAGAGGAGAACCGAGCCCCCTTAATGTTTTAAAGTACTCAAAATGTTTCGATTGACTTGCCACCAGTTAAAATATCCCTTATCCAACAAACCGTTTTTTTGCATATCCCTACACCTAACATTATAACCCTTGAAAAGCCCTCTTTGATAGTTTTCCTAGGTGCTTACGCCAAGTGGTGGAGGTTTTTGATCCTTTCCCAAGCCTATGGTAATCTATTTGCTATGACAGGTAGTGAGAGATATTTTTCCATTTCTATTTGTGATATATAGACTTATAACACCCGAGAGATGAGAGTATCCAAACACTTAATGTGAGGTGCTAGTGTATAATTTCTGTGCTTATTTTGATTAGAGTAGAATGAACACTTGTTGTAATTACTTTTATATTAATGTTAAATGACCTCTAACTTGTATTTTAATTGGTATAAAAGCTCATTTAGTTGAGGACAAGCAAATCTCAAGTGTAAGGGTATTGAATAAGGAAATATTTGTTACGCTTTTAGAGGGTTATTTAAGCCCTAAATCGTGATATTATGATCAAATATTGCCTCAAATCGTTTCTTTTGTCATTTTAGGTACTTTGGACAAGAATTCTGGAAAATGGAGCATTTTGGATGTTTTTGGAGTGAAAAGTGAAGAAAACGACAAAGTCAAGAATCCATGCTGGAAATTGTACCTGACGGCGTCAGATACCACAAGGTGATGCCGTCACTTGAAGACACAAGAGATGGATACAAGTTTACACTTGACGCTCAACTAAAGAAATTGTGAGTTAATACCTGACGGCGTCAGGTGTTAAAGAATGTAGGTCGTCAGGTGTAAAGATAAAGAGAGACGGCCCAGAAGATTTTACTAAGTGATGACGTCAGAAGTGGATCTAGGTGATCTGAGAACCCTAAACGCGGCAATCTGACGGCGTCAGGATCTATAACCTGACGCCGTCAGCCTTGTAACTCTATATACAGATTTGGATTTTTCATTCATTAGTGTGGAACTTTTATGCAACAAACCCTAGCCGAATTTTACAGCTCTTGTAAGGGTTTCAAACCCTTCTTTCACCCATGTTTAATTGAAGATAAGTCTACCTTTTAATCATTCAATATGTCTATATGTTGTTTGATTATCTTTTATTCTTGTCTTTCTTTTAACATGCTAGCTTAGGTTTTTTAGTGTTTGCATAGATCTAATGAAACCTAGCTATTAATTATTGATTGTTGGTTTGTTTAATTGTATTGGTTGATTGATTTTGCGTTAGGCTTAAGAAAACTGGCCAACTTCCTATATGGTAATGTGCTTGAACGTCTTAAGAAACGTCTTCTTGGTTGTGTACACCGGAGTTATTGGTTGTTTTTAATGCATAAGTGACTATTGGGGAGGCCATGATTTAATACTGGGTGTCGGTCATAGGAAGAGATAGAAGCTTATAGAGTTGGGGAAATTCGTACACACCCCCACGACTGGTATTAAGGAAAACTGATGAGAGGAAAAGAGCACCCGTTTTAAGAGGCCATTTAAGCCCTAATTCGAGTAAATGTGATCAAATATTGCCCTAAATCGTTCCTTTTGTCATTTTAGGTACTTTTGAGAAGAATTCTGGAAAACATGCATATTTGGACGTTTTTGGAGCATAAAAGTGAAGAAAACGACAAAGTCTCAAAAGAAGCCGGAAATCCTACCTGACGGCGTCAGAGTCACAAGGTGACGCCGTCAGCCAACGTTGACAAAGGAGTAAAATCAAATTACACTATACGCCCTATGAAGAAAACAAGATGTTTACACCTGACGGCGTCAGGTGTTAGAGAAAGTAAGCCGTCAGGTGTTAACTTAAAGAGTGACGGCCCAGAGCAAAATAAAGAGTGACGGCGTCAGAAGTAAATCTAGGCCATCCGAGAACCCTAATGACGGCGAGCTGACGGCGTCAGAGCCCATAACCTGATGCCGTCAGAATGTAAAATCTATATATA
>LBNU01006369.1:8108-120081 GCA_014162995.1 Artemisia annua | reverse complement strand
GAGTATATTTTAATAGAGAGAGATGGGAAGAGAACAAGAAAATTTTAAAAAATGATCGATCTTGGTCTTGATTTTATATTGAGAATATAATTGGTTTGCTTCTTTGTTGACTAACAATTACAATATATAATCTCTTTTAAATTATTCTAGATACCGGTTTTAAGCTTAACAAACTTAACAAATATCATAATCACTAATAAATCTAACGTCTAACAGTTTTGAGCTTAAATGTAAATTTTATTAACTAATATTATTCTAAATTTACCCCTTTAAATCTAATTAATTGCCCATCCTTTTTTACAAGTTTCTTTATCACACCACACGCGTGTGGCTTGACAGTAGCCGTACTACTAGAGTTTGGACATACGCCCAATTTATAATTTTTTGTATATACTACATTGATCTAGTATATAATTATCTATAAACAACAACAACAACAACATATATGTTTTTTTTTTTTTTTTTATAATTGTTTTTTTATAAATATATAAAGTTTAAAGTTACAAATTATAAGAGTATTTATTAAATTTTTAAAGTTATTAAAAACACTTAATTCAATTTAACCTATTTAAAATTTAACAACTAAAGTACAATTAATTATCCCATAATTTTTTAAGTTTCTTCTTATATTTTTTGACACATTAATTTTTGGACTTTTTTATCAAACAAAATTTTATTGAAGTTTGACTCAAAAATTTAAATTTGACTTTTCAATTGATTAACATGAGGGCTCAAATTTGCAATTGAATTCTTCTACTAAGGCTCATTTTCAATTAATTTTCCTCCCTTATTACATAAGGGATGTAAATTTTATATATTCAACCATGATGAATTAAAAAGCAAATACGATAAGTAATAACTGTTATGAACTCTGAAGCAAACGAATGTCAACAATTATCTAACGACGACTTATAGAAGGATGGCACGAAATTGGCCGTGTATGTAAGTAGTAGATTTAACATCATCAGTTTGGTGCAACCACAAATGCATTTAATTAATCATTAACAACCTGCTTCAACCTTAATAAACCTATATATAGTTTAACTTTTTTAACTTCAAGATAATGTGATAAATTCAAGTTTTGTTTAGGTTTTATTAATGTGCAATTTTTTTTTTTTTTTTAAAAAAATGAGAGACAAAAGTGTTGAAATGAATTTTTTGGATGATGAGTTAGAATAAATAACTATTAGTGCTAGCCGAAATTAATATGATTGAGGTCATGTTAACGGACAAAAACTTGTTTAGCATTTAAGATGTTTATATAACATTTTCAGAATGATTGACCAAGTTTGCTCTATTTTGAATGGAACTACACAATAACGGCTTTCACCACTTTCCCCGTTGGACACCGACACATGCAGGAGTGATAGGGTTTTAGATCTAAGATTTAGGTTCTATAGTCTCATTCGTGCGGTCTTGATATATTTTGGATGATAATTTTGAGGATTCTCATTCTATATAAACACAAACGAAATGCAAACGATCATTCATGTGTTTTGCATATATCGTTTTATAACAATAAAAAACCCTAGCTGAGAAAAGTTTGCTATAAAAGTTAACTTACATGTATGAAGGAAAATGTGAAGCTAGTTGAACTTGACCTACCTAAGGTGTTTCCTTCGTTCTATATCTCAAACATCGCTTCTGGTAACCTTCATCCCAATGGCTGTCCTCGAATTGATAAAGTTTTCTGGGGTGTCTTTTTTTGCAAGTTTTGGGCAATATGAAAGTGAAGAAATAGGAACGTCAATGCTGATATGGATTCGATAGCTAGTTTTAAAGGTGAAGATATCTTCCCGACTCTCCAAAGGATATAGAAGATGTGGAGTTTTGCGCTTCTCAAGTCTCAATCGGCTAGGGGTGTTCAAAAGATCCGAGAAACCGACAAACCGAGTCGAGCCGCTCAATCTAAAACTCTGAAAAATCGATAACCGAATTAACTGAAACCGAGAAAACCCGAAACCGGAAAAATCAACTTATCACGGTTCATGTTCGGTTTTCACTCTTTGTAATCCGTGGTTACCCAAAGCGAACCGTGTACAATATAAATATAGGTTTTGATAGCGTATCAATATTAATGGCTCAAGCCTATTAATCACACGCTCGAATCAAGCTCATCACCAACGCCCAATCAACACTTGATAAAGGCCCGACTTAAATCCCAGGCCAGGTAGGCCTGGAAGGATCTCTCAGGCCTAGCAGAACGAGGACAAAGATACTGCTCCCCAACTGTCATTAGCGGTTAAGATGTACCATCTGACACTCCACAGTGGGACGCATGACAAACACCACTACGAGCTAAAGGACGAATGACATCTATCCTCCTTGTCTACTCCTGGATGATCGACACTTGGCACCCTGGCGGCCGTCGATCACTCCCAAAGGGTTTATCTCTAAACCCTACGAGCCTCTCTATAAAAGGAGAGCAACACACAACATCAAACAAGTTTTCACATACTTGGGCACATACTGCCTCATAGCAGTGAAGTATGGCTCTTGTTTAAGTGTTACCCGAGCTTCTTTATCTACATCAATCTCATTGGGTCCTTACCATTCAACACAGAAAACCAAACAACAAAATATTCTCATCCCATCTCTAAACCGATTTACATACCTTACATAAATATGGCGCCATCCATGGGGACATGATACAAAATAGCCGCAAATTTTACGAAAATTTTCACCTATTCACTCATTTCTCACTCAAAAATCAAAAAGTTTTTTCTTAAAACCACCAGTTTCTTGGTCAAACATGGCTGATGACAAACAACCTAAAATTTTGGGAACAATCAGAAACCACCTCAGAGCTATCCGAGTGGAAAACCGTCCTTGCATGAAGAAAAAACAACAAAAACCCGAAAAGGGGACTCACCAGCCACCTGGAAACAGGACAAAGAATCTTATGCAGAAGACACATGCGTCAGAGGACCTTCCAGTCCTGTACGCGTCATCCTTCTCTAAGAAGCCAACACGGTTATACGGGCGATAGTACTATCTTAGGTCGCCCACGCAAGCTCGAAAGCCACAAACACACGGGGTCCAAGGGGTAGTAAGGGGTGCCAAAGGATGTTAATTAGGAAAGGGCTCTAACAAGCATACAACTCAGGCTATGACACACGAACTTCTTGGAAAAAACTAAGGTAAACACATTCCAACTCACTTTTCTTTATCCATATTACTTCATACACAACACTCAGACCAGACCAACAGCTGAGATCCACCCCAAGAATGGCATACAACAGGACAACCTGGCATCCCCTCCTAGTTCACCCCCAGGCCATAACAGACAATCCACCCTACACCTAGCGAATTTAACTAGTTCTCCCAGAACTACTTACCCCGACACACAACCCCATGTCGAAAACAATTCCCACAAGGAACCAAAACTCCTAAGGGGATAGACAGAGAGTGTCAACATGATCCAATCATGGCACTCAGGCACGAAAAGAAACAATGAGGTAATGGAGACCTAAAACGCACCTCACCGAGAAGTATTCCGTGGGACACGTTCATACCTTCATCCAACCTAGTCGTCATAACAACAACGATAGCCTCACACTGGGTGAGCAGAATATACATGGATGGAGGAAGTTCAGTAGGCATAATGTATGTGCATTTTTTCAATAAACTCCCAGAATACATTAAGTCATGCCTTAGACCCCCAACCACACCACTAACTGGTTTCTCATGGGAAAGATCATACCCAGAAGGACATACGAAAACAAACTTATTACAATTTCACATAGTCAGATCCACATCCAAGTACAATGTCATACTCAGAAGGACAGCACTGCAAAAGCTCAGCATGGAAGTTTCCACCATTAGGTCGGTAGTAGAATTCCTAACACAATGAGGAATTGCTACGGTTAAAAGTGACTTCCAGGGCAAAGACGCAGGTCTGGCAGCCGCGGTAGACGAAAGTAATGTCAGACAGATCGCACATGCACTGATTCCGGGAGATAATCCCAAGCAGGTAAAAGTTGTCATACACCCCGAATATCCAGACCAACCAATCACAATTGGAGTCGACCTCTCACCCAAGATCTAGAATCAATTGGTACAACTGTTATGAATAGCTTAGATGTATTCGCCTGACATTCTTTAGACATGACGGGTATTACCAGGGATGATTCGTTGTGTTTTAG
The DNA here is from genome assembly GCA_014162995.1 of Artemisia annua. NCBI lineage: Eukaryota > Viridiplantae > Streptophyta > Magnoliopsida > Asterales > Asteraceae > Artemisia > Artemisia annua. Next base: position 115,936 of record LBNU01006369.1, on the reverse strand, counting down.
TGTGCAAAACAACAAGTACACAAAAATATCAACAAAGTGGAGTCAAAGTTATCGTGAGTGACAACTAGACGTAGAGAAATACAAGTAAACCTTTTAGGAAAAAGATTACCTCGTAAACTCGTGCAATGTGATATTCGTGAGACCNTATGAATAGCTTAGATGTATTCGCCTGACATTCTTTATACATGACGGGTATTACCAGGGAACAGGTAGAACATAGCCTGGATTTAAACCAATACTCACCATTTATCAGACAGAAGAGACGCAACTTTATCTAGAGCGTTCTCAGGCCATGGATTCCCAGGTCACGAACCTAATCAAGGCAGACATCTTAAGACTAGTCAAATATCAAACATGGGTCTCAAACCCAGTGATAGTCAAGAAAGTCAATGACACATGGCGCATGTACGTAGACTTTACAAGCTTGAAAAAGTCATGTCCGAAAGACAATTACCCTCTATCTCCCATTGATTGGAAGGTAGAGTCATTAACTAATTTCAAATATAAATGCTTCCTTGACGCATACAAGGGATACCACCAGATGCTAATGAAGGAATCTAACGAAGATAAAACAACATTTTACACCAATCAAGGCATCTACCGATACAACAAAATGCCTTTCATTCTCAAAAACGTAGGTGCCACCTACCAAGCATTGGTAGATCAGGAATTCAAATCCCAGATAGGTGTCAACCATGAGGCATATGTCGACGACATGGTTATCAAAAGTAAAACATAAGATGCCCTATTGTGTGACATCATTAAAACCTTCCAAATCTTCGATGCATAAACATGAAGCTGAATCCAACCAAATGCACCTTAGGAGTAGAAGAGGGTCAGTTCTTGGGCCATATAGGGCCATATAATCGATTCCACAGGAATCAGGGCCAACCCCAAAAAAATTCAGTCAGTACTAGACATGACTCCCCACAAGAACCTGAGAGAACTACAAAGCTTAAATGGGAAACTTGCAGCTCTCAGTCGGTTTCTTTCATGAGCATCACAAAAATAGTTGCCATTCTTCAAAGTCTTAATTGAATGCAACAAGAAAAAGGTATGCGAGTGGACGGAAGAAGCCGAAGTAGCATTCCAAGACCTCAAGGTGTTCCTAAATTAACTACCCACCCTGATGGCTCTAATACTAGGTGAGACTCTCACCATGTACCTAGCAACATCCCAAGAGGCAATCTGGTTAGTACTCTTAGCGGAACGAGACAAGGTCCAGAAGCCAATCTACTTCTTCAACAAAATCCTAAAAGACGCACAAGTCACTTATCCTGGAAAAATTGGTGTTTGCCCTACTACACACCTAAACTACCTCCAATTAGACCCAAGAGAGTAGCTAAGGTGAATGCTTCATATGTATCAGAATTTATGTTATTTAAAGGGTGTTTGGGAATCTATTTTAGGAGTTATATCTGATTATCAGGTTTTCAGGTTGCACATCATCAGTTTCTAGCATATGGGTATAAAAGAAGTGATTTTGATTATCGGGTTAGCATTTAAGATGTAACTGTAGCAATACTGCTTCTGATTATTCAACACGCATTCTTGACTATTTTAAAAATGGACTGTTTTTTGTTGATATTTGTTTGTTTTCAACATTTGCAGCTTCACACTTCCAAGTTTCTAGACTTAGGTGCTCTTAGAAGTTAAAGCAATGATTTATTTTAGCAACTCCTCTTTTACTAACCAAGTGATTGCTCAACTTGAGTTGTGGAACAATAAGGGAACCGTCAAGTACAAGAACAACGTGTATGTGTTATCTAGGAACCTTGACGAGAAGGTGACTGCACTTCATCTTGGAAGGCTTGGAGCTAAGCTCACTAAGGACCGTTCTGACTACCTCAACATTCCTATTGAAGGTCCTAACAAGCCTACTACCTACAGTTACTAATCGAAGAGGATATCTACTTTTTGACAAGGCTTTGAAGAACCTATGGGATTGCTTTCTTTTAAAATACAANAGGGAACAGGTAGAACATAGCCTGGATTTAAACCAATACTCACCATTTATCAGACAGAAGAGACGCAACTTTATCTAGAGCGTTCTCAGGCCATGGATTCCCAGGTCACGAACCTAATCAAGGCAGACATCTTAAGACTAGTCAAATATCAAACATGGGTCTCAAACCCAGTGATAGTCAAGAAAGTCAATGACACATGGCGCATGTACGTAGACTTTACAAGCTTGAAAAAGTCATGTCCGAAAGACAATTACCCTCTATCTCCCATTGATTGGAAGGTAGAGTCATTAACTGATTTCAAATATAAATGCTTCCTTGACGCATACAAGGGATACCACCAGATGCTAATGAAGGAATCTAACGAAGATAAAACAACATTTTACACCAATCAAGGCATCTACCGATACAACAAAATGCCTTTCATTCTCAAAAACGTAGGTGCCACCTACCAAGCATTGGTAGATCAGGAATTCAAATCCCAGATAGGTGTCAACCATGAGGCATATGTCGACGACATGGTTATCAAAAGTAAAACATAAGATGCCCTATTGTGTGACATCATTAAAACCTTCCAAATCTTCGATGCATAAACATGAAGCTGAATCCAACCAAATGCACCTTAGGAGTAGAAGAGGGTCAGTTCTTGGGCCATATAGGGCCATATAATCGATTCCACAGGAATCAGGGCCAACCCCAAAAAAATTCAGGCAGTACTAGACATGACTCCCCACAAGAACCTGAGAGAACTACAAAGCTTAAATGGGAAACTTGCAGCTCTCAGTCGGTTTCTTTCATGAGCATCACAAAAATAGTTGCCATTCTTCAAAGTCTTAATTGAATGCAACAAGAAAAAGGTATGCGAGTGGACGGAAGAAGCCGAAGTAGCATTCCAAGACCTCAAGGTGTTCCTAAATTAACTACCCACCCTGATGGCTCTAATACTAGGTGAGACTCTCACCATGTACCTAGCAACATCCCAAGAGGCAATCTGGTTAGTACTCTTAGCGGAACGAGACAAGGTCCAGAAGCCAATCTACTTCTTCAACAAAATCCTAAAAGACGCACAAGTCACTTATCCTGGAAAAATTGGTGTTTGCCCTACTACACACCTAAACTACCTCCAATTAGACCCAAGAGAGTAGCTAAGGTGAATGCTTCATATGTATCAGAATTTATGTTATTTAAAGGGTGTTTGGGAATCTATTTTAGGAGTTATATCTGATTATCAGGTTTTCAGGTTGCACATCATCAGTTTCTAGCATATGGGTATAAAAGAAGTGATTTTGATTATCGGGTTAGCATTTAAGATGTAACTGTAGCAATACTGCTTCTGATTATTCAACACGCATTCTTGACTATTTTAAAAATGGACTGTTTTTTGTTGATATTTGTTTGTTTTCAACATTTGCAGCTTCACACTTCCAAGTTTCTAGACTTAGGTGCTCTTAGAAGTTAAAGCAATGATTTATTTTAGCAACTGCTCTTTTACTAACCAAGTGATTGCTCAACTTGAGTTGTGGAACAATAAGGGAACCGTCAAGTACAAGAACAACGTGTATGTGTTATCTAGGAACCTTGACGAGAAGGTGACTGCACTTCATCTTGGAAGGCTTGGAGCTAAGCTCACTAAGGACCGTTCTGACTACCTCAACATTCCTATTGAAGGTCCTAACAAGCCTACTACCTACAGTTACTAATCGAAGAGGATATCTACTTTTTGACAAGGCTTTGAAGAACCTATGGGATTGCTTTCTTTTAAAATACAAGTTTCATTATGTATCCAGAATTTGTTTTTGACTTTTGTTGGGTTTTGTTGGATTAATGGTTTTATGCCAAACCAATTTATTTACACTAATACTTAGCATTTATCAGTAACAATTTGGTGATAATTTTAACTGATGGCCCAAAGTGAAATTGACATGTTTGATATCTTAGTTGTTATGATCAAAGAAACGTTACCGTTTGAATTACAGATCGCTCTGAGATTAAAAAAGAGAATGCAAAAACTCCAGCGCAACGCGTGGGACTTTTTGAAACAAAAATATAATGCTATGATTGGAAACAAAGTAGAATTACACATAAATATCATGTTATTACTTATAGTACTTTGTATTGCTAAATTGTTTTGACCAACATAGTTGCAAAAAACTGGTGTCAATCACCTAGCTGTAACGCGCGAGCTGGCCGACTCGTTAGTACATCAAATCTAACACATAAAACATATAGAAAAACTATAGTCAAGGAAATAGTGTGGGCCACTCTAATAAATCGAAACAATGCAAGTACATTGTATATCATTTCAACTTTTGGGGCTACCAAGTACCAAAAGAAAAACGTGCTATCGACATCACGAGTTCACTAACAATGTTTATTCGAATTTGGGCTAGCAATTTTCTTATCACAATATCACTTGTTTTCACTTGTTTTGTTGGGTGCAAAAAGGTTAATAACTGGTAACACAAACAAGTTCACAATCAGATTATTTTTATTTTATTTTTTTTTTAAATTATGTGGGGACCATACATGACTCACTCAGCGATTGTGGCTATTAAGGTGCCAAGAATTGAACGCTTGACTTTGTGCTTGTTGGGTGCAAAAATACCCTCACCTATTACAACCTGAACTACGCGTCATTGGCTCTGATACGCCTTTGGATAACTATCTTTTATTTAGTCGTATTCGAGTCATATTAAGAAAGAGTCATGTGAGTCATTATCTAGGAAAGTATCTTTTATTTTGTGAGTTTATCTTGTATCGACTTGTGATACAAGTTAGGGTTTTTCGTTATATATACCGAATCATTATTATGAATGAATCAATCAAAGTTTAAGATAAACAAATCTCTAGTTCTTCTCTCTATTTTCTTAAGGAGCTCGCACACGCTAAAAGTGGTGCCTTATCCCGATACAACCCCTAACCGGGTCGTATCAATTGGTGCTTTCATTGAGAGTCCTCATTGAGGGGCTACCAAATTAGGGTTCCAACTACACACANGAAACTGTTGAGGTTGAATCCTACAACTTTGGGAGAAGCTTTACCCTTAGCCCGCATAACAGAAGCAGGTTTTGAGGATCAACGGTCGTCTTCTTTCAGCAACAAAGTGAGTAGTAGCAACAACGGATCGCAAAACCAGAAACCTACAACCGTCATTAAACTACCTTTGTTGGCAATGCCACCTAAAACTACTGTTGAGCCACTTCCACCGGAAACCACTAAGAGAAAGAAAAGAGATGAGGGGCCTCTCGTGTGGATGGAATCAAAGTTTTATGTTGTGATTCAAGTTGGGCAGAATAAAGTTGTATATGGCGGGCTGAATTTGGACACCAGTCATGTAAATTATGGACAACCTTGGCAAAGCTTTTTGATGCACTTTATGTCGTTTTCTTATAATCCAAAAGAGGGTGAACTACAAGTGAAGGTGTGGGATCCTGGAACTATGAGGCGAGATTTTAAAGCAACACCTTGAGGACAAGGTGATTTCCGAAGGAGTGGGGAATGATACACCTTTGGATAACTATCTTTTATTTAGTCGTATTCTAGTCATATTAGGAAAGAGTCACGTGAATCATTATCTAGGAAAGTATCTTTTATTTTGTGAGTTTATCTTGTATCGACTTGTGATACAAGTTAAGGTTTTTCGGTTATATATACCGAATCATTATTATTAATGAATCAATCAAAGTTTAAGATAAACAAATCTCTAGTTCTTCTCTTTATTTTCTTAAGGAGCTCGCACACACTAAAAGTGGTGCCTTATCCCGATACAATCCCTAACCGGGTCGTATCAGGCTCACTTGTTTTGTAGTTTTATGTACACTTGATAAAACGCGATTAAACTAATTAATGGAGATTAGGTACCAATATTTAACTTTTTTTTTTTTTTTTCGATTTGACCTTTAGGCTTTGCAATTAAAAAATATCAAGACATAATTATTAACAATGTGACTCCACTTCATTTGAATTTCTAGAATTTGTTTATCGCGTTAGTAATTATTTTAAATCTAGCACCTTCAAGTACGATCTTTTTTATGACTGATTTTCCTTTTAGTGGTTAATGACAACATCAATGTGTTAAAATTTGGGTTGACCCGGCCGGTTCAACCGGTTGAATCGGAAACTGGCTCGGAGACCGGGCCAGATGTGACCGGGTTTTTGCTTGTTTAAGAAGCGGATTGAACCACCGGTTTTTCGATGACCCGGGTTGACCCGGTTCAATAAAACCTGCCGGGTCACGACCTTTTATCAAAAAAATTTAACAAAAATGTTTTTTCCATCAATCTTTCTAAGTTTTATTCAAAAGTTGAAGTAGTGAGGACTAATTAAAATTTTATAAACTAGTAAATTATTGTTTTAACTATCTTAGAACAATAACTAATATAGTTTTATTATCGACCGTTGTAACTTAGAATCATATGTTGATTGTTGTTGAAAATCTTTGCTATATTATTATAGATATAGAACTTAAAAACAAAACTTATCGGTAAAGTCTCAATCTTTTTCATAGGTTCAATTAGATGTAGGAATAAAGGCGGATAAATCACGATATCATGCAACACTAAATATTAAATATAGATAAAAGTATACATATATATAGAACATGCTCGATGCGGCGGTTGAACCGGTAACAAGGTGAACCGGCAACTAAACCAGGTCAATAAAAAAAACCGGGTTTTAAAACATTGGACAACGTGCTATTGGTACAGAGTGTATGGACCAAATATAACTACTGGTATATAACTTAATAAGAATATTGGGTGTGACCATTTTGGAACATCGTCAAGATAACTTTGTTTTATTATGCACATCACTACTACATGTGCAATTAAAGAGAGCCCTATGAAGAATATACAAATCTAAGATTAAATATAAAGGATTTGCCAAAAAAGTTAATAGTTAATCTCATAACTATAGAAGACCATTATTTCCATGTATTAAATCGCAAACTAATAACTTAATTCATTCTAATCTGTCATTACCCTCCTTCTATTAAGTAACCATCATATCAAATTAACAAGTAGTAAATGACATTAATAAGATATATATTATATCTTTTTACCGGATAAAATTAAAACAAACTTAAAATATAAATTTCGGGAAAAAATTCGCATATAGGTAAACAAAGTTTGATTATTTCCGTGACTACTATTTTTTTCACTTAAAAGATTTTTTTTTAACCATTTAGTTTGGGAGCTTCTCACATAACATGTGATACCATTGGTCATTGGGACACAAGTCCTTTCGTTTTTCACTTAAAGATTATTCAAATAATCAAAATAATAAAAACAAGTAAAATTTATATATACTTTGATTTGGAAGAAACGAATACGATTACGATCCAAATAATGAATTAAGAGCTAAGAAATAGAATAACTATGTCCTAGTGTTTTTCCCATCGATGCCATATGATCAGTTTACAAAATTAACTTCATAGAGAAAAAGTTGTGTTAATAACGCATCTTACATAGACAAAACGTGACAAGTTTGAGTTTCTTAGAAGTTGGGCACTATCAATACATTCTCAGAAATTTGAACCTCTTTAAGTTGATTTTCGCAAAAAGTTTGCTGAAAAGATATTTCTAGATGTGATACTTGCCAATAGTTGTTCACAAGGATTATTAGTCCTAACTCCTAAACTAGATTTTGTGGATGATAAACGGATAAGGTAGGTTATTCGAGGAGGGCGAATCTTTTACTTAGATTTACGCGCGGAATCTCATGATTGTTGCCCATCCTTTCTTGACCACCGTAAAATGTTCATCTAGCGAGGTTTGAACATTTGATCGTTGATAATGAAGTTATGTATCTTTGCGCAGCTATTTGGTGGAGGTTTAGATTACATCCTTATTTTAAAATGAAAAGAAAATATTATATTTCTGTAAACAGAATGTTAAATAATCAACACGGTATCTTCTAATAGTGTAATACAAGTAGATCATACTGTTATATATTATACTCGATATAATTTGTACTTTTGTAGTATTATATATACACTACGATGCATCTCAACTACTAAATTTAAAAATAAATTAAAGAAAAATTCAAGGCTCAAACTTACGGTTCCGACCAGAACACAGATTCATCCCTTGTTTTATACTATTTAAATTATAATTTATACTTAACTGAAATAAAATATATACACAAAAAATTTAGAAAAATACAAATGGGTACACAATGAAGATAGACTTATGGTTTGTAAAGTTGTTCATATTTTTTTTTGAACATAAATTTCATTATCACACCTCACAAAAGGAGGAAATTTAAACATAACAAGTTACATGGAACATAACAAGTTAAGCTAAAACAAGACACACACCAAAATAGTTGTGACACACTATAGCAACACCATTCAGAGGTGGGGGGAATCACCAAAGTGAGCTTTTGGTAGACACAACCATTTAAAGGTGTAAAGTTGTTCATATGAATACAAACAATTTAGAAAAAAATAATAAAAATAAATAAATAAAGACAACCCATTCATTGACTATTTTTATTCTTGACACACGCTTTCACCATATAAGTGGGAGGCCTCTCTTTCTTTTTTTTACAAACACAAGGAAAAAAATAAAAACCAACAACAACAATAACAAGCCTATACAAACCCCACCATTATAAACATTATACATTCACATTTTGATAGTTGTGTACGCAAATGCAAAACATGGGTACTGATGATGGAAGAAATGGGGTGGTGGAGAATTATAATCGTCATGATCATTACCACTCCGACACAGAAGTTGTTGGAGTGGACAGGCACGCGTTCAGCGGTCCACTAGTTTCACATAGTGGACCGCTGAACAAAAGAGCTGGCAAAAAAAGTGCTAGGTTTAATATTCCTGAAGGTGCTCCTGGGAGCAATAGTGGGAATAATAATGATGATTATGTTGAGATCACGTTGGATGTTCGTGATGACTCAGTGGCTGTACATAGTGTGAAGACAGCTGGTGGTGCTGATATGGAGGATCCCGAGCTGACTTTGTTAGCTAAAGGGTTGGAGAAACGGTCTTCTTTTGGGTCGTCTGTGGTTAGAAATGCATCGTCGAGGATTAGGCAAGTGTCGCAAGAGCTGAAGCGTTTGACTTCTTTTTCGAAACGACCCATTGGTCGTTTAGAGAGGACGAAATCTGCTGCTGCTCATGCTTTGAAGGGGCTTAAGTTTATTAGTAAGAATGATGGTGGTGCAGCATGGGCTGCTTTAGAGAAAAGGTTTAATGATCTTACTAAGGAAACCAATGGGTTACTACCACGTTCACTTTTCGGCGAATGCATTGGTATTATTCTTCATGTTTCTAATACTTTTGGCTGTAATTCACCTTTTCGGGGGTCTTTAATATATGTTTCTTATTAATAGGAATGAACAAAGAATCGAAAGAGTTTGCCGGAGAGTTGTTTGACTCACTTTCACGACGACATCATATAACCGGTGACTCGATTAACAAAGAACAATTGAGAGAGTTCTGGGACCAAATTAATGATCAGAGTTTTGATTCCAGGCTACAGACTTTCTTTGACATGTAAGCATTTATTATTTATATTGATTAAAGTACGTTGCTATTTTCACTATCAGCTTTTAACAAAAAAAGAAAAAAAAAATCGGGGAAATTATATGCGGATATATAAATGCAGGGTTGATAAAGATGCAGATGGTAGGATTACAGAAGACGAAGTTAGAGAGGTGTGTAATATTTTTGTCCAAATATTAAAAATAAAACATTAGGTGTGGTAGACAAGAAATTGAAGGATGGTAGTGGTAGATTAGAATATGTTGTCCTAATCATTATTGAATAATTGATACCCATGTGATGCACAGATTATTAGCCTTAGTGCTTCAGCCAACAAGTTATCAAATATTCAAAAACAAGCAGACGAATACGCCGCATTGATCATGGAAGAATTAGACCCTGACAACCAAGGTTACATCATGGTATGGCTATAAATCATAGTATGGTTATCAATATTTAAGATGATATGAATTATAAATTCTCAACAAATTTTTTTGTTAATTAGATTGAAAACTTGGAGCTGTTGTTGCTACAAGCTCCAACGCACACCGTGAGAGGTGAAAGCCGAAACCTGAGCCAAATGTTGAGCCAAAAGCTAAAAACTACACCTTATGGGAATCCGATAAGAAGATGGTATGAAGATTTTAAGTTCTTTTTAATGGACAACTGGAAAAGATGTTGGGTGATTGTACTTTGGATAACAGTGATGGTTGGTTTGTTTACCTGGAAGTATATTCAATACAAGAACCGAGTGGTGTATGAATTATTGGGACCGTGTGTGTGTATAGCTAAAGGAGCAGCCGAGACTCTTAAATTGAACATGGCGATTATATTGTTACCCGTGTGTCGAAACACCATAACATGGCTGAGGAACAAGACAAGGTTGGGTGTCGCGGTTCCGTTTGATGACAATCTTAATTTCCACAAAGTGAGTATAATAATTATTAGGTTTTATTTTTTGCATTTAGTACCAACATATTTTTCATTTGTTTGTTTTTAACATTACTACTTTTTTCTGCACATATGAGTCAAGAGGAAACAAAACCATCTTTTATTGACTGAATGTAAAGAAAAGTGTACAATGACTAACAAGGGACAAACGGGCATATTACTGAATTTGGAAAGTTTAATGATGTTTTGGCTATTAAAGTCTTGTGAACACTATATTCTTGTAGGTTATTGCAGTTGCGATCTCGATTGGAGTTGGGTTACATGCAATTTCTCATTTAACATGTGACTTCCCAAGACTGATTCACGCAACTGAAGAACAGTATGCACCGCTAGAACAGTTTTTCGGGGAACAAGCTAAGAATTATTGGCATTTTGTGAAGGAACCAGTAGGGTACACAGGAATCATAATGGTAGTACTAATGACTATAGCTTTTACACTAGCAACCCCGTGGCTAAGGCGAGGCACACTCAAACTACCCTCATTTTTAAAGAAACTAACGGGATTTAATGCATTTTGGTATTCCCATCATCTTTTTGTTATTGTCTACACACTGCTAATAATTCATGGTCTCAAACTGTACCTCACCAAGGACTGGTACAAAAAGACGGTTAGTTCCTCTGTATTCTCTCAGTTGTCCAATCTATTTGTCCTAAAAGTTGTAACTTCTAACTGTCAAACAATACCGTGTTTTTTGGGATCAGACGTGGATGTACTTAGCAGTTCCTATCTCGCTCTATGCCTGTGAGAGATTAATAAGGGCGTTCCGATCCAGTGTCAAGCCGGTCAAAATACTTAAGGTAAAATCTTACATCTATGAGTCAAAACAAAAATGTCGCCAAAAGTGTGTTTTAACACGTTTTGACCAGTAATCTCATCCGCCCATATTGATACCTCTCTTACTACTGAAAATGAGATGTCTAAAGATATTTGGTGTGTCTTGAAGGTGGCGGTTTATCCTGGGAATGTATTGGCACTTCATATGACAAAGCCTAACGGGTTCAAATACAAGAGTGGGCAATACATGTTTGTCAATTGTGCTGCTGTCTCCCCATTTGAATGGTGAGTTGTACCTTAAAATTCACACTTAATAATTAAAAAGTCTTGTAATGACACCAACTTAACAATCAATACGTGTTCACAGGCACCCGTTTTCCATTACTTCTGCTCCTGGAGATGACTACCTGAGTGTGCATATCCGGACTCTAGGTGATTGGACTAGGCAACTAAAAATTGTCTTTTCAGAGGTACACGGCATGTTACTCTTATAGTTTAAGTTGTGGTAATTTAGGGTACTTTATGACATGTGTAGCAATTATGTTTTTACCTAATGTGTGTTTTTTGGTGTTTGGCAGGTATGTCAGCCTTCAGGTAATGGAAAAAGTGGTCTCCTTAGAGCTGATTGCAAAGGAGAAAGTCCAAAGTAAGCGAGTTTAATGTTCTTCTATTAATTAAAAACCGCGTCGATCAAGTATCTAAAAAGTGTCTAGACAAGATCAACAAAGTGTTTAGCTGTAGAGCATTTTATGTCTACGTCATGCAAACAATGACATTTAACAGATTATAAAAAGTTGGCAACACCACAGATTTATGAATTTTGGACCTTTTCACCGTGGTCCAAATATGTGGATGTGAAACCTCTTATTCTTTAATAAAATATATTCTTTCTTGACTAATATAAAAATCATTTGGAAATTTTTTTTTCATGTATGAATTAACTATTTTGCATAAATTTTCTTACCCAAAACTTTAAGAAAAATGTCTCAAGTACTAGCTGAAAAAAATACTAGAGAATAGGTGTGTCAGTTTCGACCCATTTACTTGTGAATGGGTTGATTTGGCTTGTGCTTTATTTCTTAGACAAGCCAAATCAACAAACCTAATTAACACAATTTAAACTTATCAGTTTATTTTATATTGTTTTTTTTAATTATAACGAAAGCATTAATTATTCATAAAAAGATCAAAAAAGAAACGGATAAAAGGTGTGTATGATCGACCCGACCCGTCCTGTGCGACCCATACCAAAAAACGACCTATTCCTAAACCCGACTGACCGCCCATCTTGAAGCGACTACTTATAAACTTAATTGTCTTCTTATTTCTAATTATAAGGTTCAAACTCTTACAGTTTTCCAAGAGTTTTAATTGACGGTCCATACGGAGCACCAGCACAAGACTACAAGAAATATGACGTGGTATTGCTAGTAGGGTTAGGAATTGGAGCAACCCCCATGATCAGTATTGTTAAAGACATTGTGAACAACATGAAAGCAAAAGAAGAGGAAGAAAGTGCCATGGAAAATGGTGGCACGTTACAAAAGAATAAATCAAGCACGAGTAACTTTAGAACAACAAGAGCTTACTTCTATTGGGTCACGAGGGAACAGGGTTCATTCGACTGGTTTAAAGGCGTTATGAATGAGGCTGCTGAAATGGACAAAAATGGTGTCATAGAGATGCATAACTATTGCACAAGTGTTTATGAGGAAGGTGATGCGAGATCGGCCCTAATTACTATGCTTCAATCACTTAACCATGCCAAAAATGGTGTTGATGTTGTCTCGGGTACTCGTGTTAAGTCTCACTTTGCGAAACCCAACTGGCGAAACGTCTATAAGCGCATCGCTCTTAATCACACTGGTTCCAGAATAGGTCAGTCCCTCTACTAAATCATTTTTATTGGTTCTTTTAGTTTTAATTATACAAACTAAAAATATCCCTATAAATATAAATATTCATTAATTTTAGACGGTAGAACATTTCTAGTGAACTTTGTAGAGACCTACTGGGAAATTTTCAATTATAAAGTGACATGTACTAGTGGTGGCTTAGTGGCCTAAACATATGTTTTAGCTTTTTTTCAAGAAAGAAAAAGCAACCCAAATTAGAGATACAACCTCTACAGCTTTTCTTGTCGATACTCATAGATGGCCTTTGAAAACTTGGAAACTAATTAAAACCAAAAAGCACGTTATAGTTCCTGAACCACAGTCCTTTTCATACTATATCTTGATAGAACAAGTTCTTATGGGACCATACAAAGTAATATGCCTAAAAAGATAGCCTATAACCTGGAATAGTTTTTGTAATAGCTCCAAGTTTAGATATTAAAACAATAATATTGGTGGATCTTAGAAAGCTAAAATACAACAGTTATAGTGGCTGGTCTTTTGCTAACGGCTAATGGAGATTAATTGGCATCTAGTGCTAATAAACTAATCTAATTAACAAAACCGATAAGGAAAGGTGCATCATGCCAAAAAAGGTAGAATACAAAAACATAAGGATCAAAATGTAGGAGGATAATATTGTTATTCTGCAAGTGTTCATTCGTCATGTTGATATTGCTTATCAAAAGATGAAGAAATACACACTTAAGTTGGTGTCTGGTTGTATCCCCGCGTCAAAAAGGTGTTGAAATGGGTGAAAACACGGTGTCTTTAAATCGCGTACCGAATAGATAATAATATAATAGACATAATATTATGTTAGAACAGATTATGATATCATAGATACTGAAAAAACATATTGTTCTAGTTATTGCATTATGTCATGTATGATGTTTTCTAATTATTGTGTCATGAAAATTTACAGGGGTATTTTATTGTGGAGCACCGGCACCAACAAAAGAGCTGAGGCAACTAGCTCATGATTTCTCACATAAGACATCAACCAAATTTGAGTTTCACAAAGAGAACTTCTAAAAGTCTGTCCTTTTTGCCCCTCAAAAGACCTCAAGAAAGTGATCAAATTAAACCCTTCTAGAATCGTATATCATCTGTACAAAGAATCGAAGATCAGGGCTTCTATAGTTTAAGATAATGTTGTTTTTTTGTGTTTTCTATTCATATTTTTTTAATATAGAATGAGAGTTGTAAACGGATAATGCAAGGAGTATAGGGACATCCATGATTGTTGTGGCTGCCAGCAAATGTAGTGGGATAAATTTTATAAATAATTAAGAAAAAAGATCCACCATCAAGCTCTTTTGAGAATTAAACAAAGGAAGATGCTACAGTAATGGCTGGTGTCATCCTCACATCATGGTGGTTGGGTTGACGTTAAATTAAGTAAATTTTGTTTATTTATTATTGTTGTTAAGATGTATTTGGCATGGGTGGCAGAAAAAAATAAAAGAACTACCAACTGGTCACCTAACAATTGACCCGAAATGTATATATTTCTTGCAAATTTTGAAATACAGTATAGTATAAATATGAATGCATTAAATGCCGTTTTTATTTTTTGGAACTTTCCTAATCTTAGTTTTTCATAATACTTATTATCATATCAGTAACCAAACAGAAGTGATGATATATATACTTCATGCTGATCAGACTATCAGACACGTGAAATGCAAGAATCAACAGATGGAGTAGATTATCTTCATCCCAAAAGTGTAAGAGTATCAATAAAAATGTAAAAGAGCTTTTTGGTGCCCATTAGATATGTCATTTACTTGTATCAAGTAGGTACGAAATGAGACATATAATGCTGAGATAGATACCACATGAGTACTGAAATAGACGTGCAAACTAAATCAAAATTTTGAAGGCCTAAATCAAGCACATGGCAGCATATCATCAGAAGGGCTCCAGTGGGAAATATACTTTTGACTTTCAAGGGAAAGAACTATTGCACCTTTATTAGTCACTTTCTTCTGTTAGTAAGGTCCGATGGGTTTGATCAAATGAAGCGAAACAATCTGTGCAACTGATTGGCCTATGTAAAAAGCAACAAATTAATTGGCCATAAAAACGCAAACGATTTACAAGACTGGTTATTGATGTGAAGCTGTTTACTGATTAATTAATTTGTATATTAAACAGGTGAAACAACTTTGTCCATATTTTCTAGTCTAGAGTCTGGACTAGATGAAACAGTTGGCTCACCTAAGGTCCTTTTGGATTTAAATGAACAACAAGGCTCTAGTTCAAAATTTAAAGAACTAGTCTAAGCATATTTATTTTGCGGATCTTGTCTTCATACTTCATGCTGCTCGGCCCCTTTAGGTGGTATTACCTCGATCATGGTTCCATGTCCCCCTTTCCACTTGCCTTAAGTTGTTCAATAATCCCATTCTCTTACCGATCTTATTAAACTAATTCACTTAAATTTAAATATAAATACCTTGATAAATTATTTATTCAACAATTACTTATCCTGTACTTTTACTGATCTTGAGAAAAATAGATACCTTCAGAAAGTACTAACCCAACTCTTTAACTATTCCTAAAATCTAGTACTAATCTTATCATAATTTTTTGAGGCGAAAATACCTTAAAGTTAATAACTTAAATTCCTTCTTTATAAACTATATCTTGCTAATCTCATGTTCAATGCAACTCTAAAGGCAAATAACAGGTAAGGTCAAGGATAATGTGTTAGGTGATAATGCATTAGCCATCTTCCACCAAATAAAAGGTGACTACACTTTTGAGAATTCTGGTATAACTACACGGTCTAATTTGTTTTCCTTATTTTGACTCGAATTTGGCAACAAAACTCAAATTCAACCATCTCGTTTAGGACTGCCATTTGACATCTAATACAACACCACTTATATTTAGTTAACTTATTATCTTGAATATGAAATGTTTTCCACCTTTTTTTTTTTTTTTTCTTTTTTGACGGGTAAAGATACACGGTTTGAACTACTTTACACATCCATATGGAATCACAAGGCCAAAGTGACATAGACTTGCAAAGGCCTCTTTTGAAAACAATACACGGTCTTGACTGGAAAGTAGTAATCATTCTTTGATTGGTTTCTCATTACACATCAGTTCAAAGTTCAAATACATAATTAACCAATTTCTACAGTTGAATGGTTGCTGTTTTTCAAAATTGTATAGTCCAAGTTTTTATCAGTGGACATATTACTTCAAAAATAAGAAAAGAAAGACATTGTTCAACCAATCATTGTAAGGAATAGCTCATGGCTGAAATTTTGGCCTTAATTCAACACCTTATAGTTGAATTACACACGCTATTTTAAGGTTGATGCTGTCATAAGCATTATGAGATTAATTAATTCCTAACTCACGAGTAATATTATAAGTCAAGTGAGTGAATGCTAAATTAGTTTGAACATTCAATTCTTATATCTTGATTAATTTAGTTTAACAATTAAACAATAGATATTTACTTAAACAGATGAATAATTCACAGAATAACAAGACAGACGCCGATATAGATATGCAGAATATATTTACTTTAATCATTAGAATTCAGATTCACAAAATGGAAATCATGTTATTTCAGGTTACGTCTTAAGATCAATCTCAACCAAGTGGTGTGTGTAAAAAGCAAGTATACTATAAATTTGGAAGAACACTTACTTGTAAGAAGGCAGCAAGCCAAGCTCATGAATCTCAATTGGTGGGACCGCTCTACTTTCTATATTTATCTGTTTTTCCGTTTCAGCCTTTGGAAGTTTGGTCTCATTGGCTGGCTTGCAACTTTTCCCGTATCAGAGGTTTGAGTCGGCTGAAATGGGATCAGAGGCTTCTTTGTCAACATGCATGAATCAACAGGGGCACTGCTTGATGTGATGACTGGCGAAGCTAGTTTAGATTTTAGCTTCCTTGGTATTTCTAGCCTCTCTAGAATCCTTGAAGTTTTTTCGTCCAGGGGCTTACTACTCTCAAGCGGTGTAAAGGCCAGATGATCCAACTTTGGTTTAGAAACACAAGTGGGAGAACTGATCTTAGGAATTTCATTGACAATTAGTTGTTCCCATTCTTCTGTTATACGTTCTGTAATTTTATCTCGTCCAGATTTAAAATCCAACAGTGGGATGTCCTCTTCAGAGCCTACCATACCCATTGCTTGCTTTGAGGTTTCAGATCCATTTAACGAATCTCCTTGAGTTGAAGTTGGTTCAGGAGGTAACTCCTCTGATTTGGCAGGTAATGACCTGTATATGTATAGTCAATGTGACGTTATGATACTCAGACCTTATGTTTTAAAGAAAAGCTAAACTGTGCAGAAGTAGATGAAGGGAAATGATAGTCACAGTTAACTGGAGTTTCATAAATTAATTATAGCATGGTAATACACTAATGGTAAAAGTGAAGATATTTACCCAAAATGCAAGCTTTCTTTCACAAGCACATTCAGTTTTTGATGGAATCCCCTTTCATGTTGGATGGGATTGTAGTCCCTTACTTCAATCTGAGGAACATAACAGAACGTAAAAGAGGCATGAGTTGTGGTATATAACAAGTACAGGCCTTTGTTTCAATTTAGTGTAATATATCGACTATGGAAGTCTGTGACAAATTGCCTAACAAAAGATTGTATATAATTTTCAGCATAACAGAAAGTATGCTCATTTGTTATTGGTTTTGGTTTCACGTCTCCTGCTTATTTGCTCGTAAGACTATGTTTAAATCACTTAGATGTCACACTTTTAAAGATGGTCGTGTCAGACCATTGCATATTGAACATTATAGAGCATTTGCCAAAGCCAAGAGCCCAAGATACACGTTGGTACTAGATGAGCTAATAATCAAAGAGATCGAACCTCAAGTACAGAGGCTTTTACAGAATCTCTAATATCCTTAGCTTCTGTAGACTCAAATGATTGGCTAACATCAGGGATAGGTATCACTTCTTCTGATCCTGCAAGCCTCTGCAGGAGTCATAAAAAGGTTTAGAATCATAAGGAAATTGAAATATTAACAAAAAATTGACGGGTTGTAATTAAGCACATCCCATAGGTGGTAACACTTTGAAGGTCATGGGTTCAAATCACACTTATTCCCTCACATGAGACATTAATATCATGTAGACTACAGTTAGTAGAAGGAAACAGAACTCACCCTGAGCAACATCACTCCATTATTTGAAGGCAAAAGTATGTAATAGCACTGGACTGATGTCTCCCTCATAGTCTCTGTATTGCATCTGGACGAGCAAACCAATCCTTGATCCAGATAATGTAGGGCACTGCAAAGCCCTTGAAAGACTGCAAAATTGCATCCAAGAAAACTTGTGGAATTGATGGCGGAACAAGATCATTTAGGATAACCTTGTTATAAATAAAACTGAAAAAAGATGAACCAGAACCATTCAGCGACCTTGGTTGTTTAACTCTGCCTGGTCAGTATCATCCAGCTCATTAGAAGTTGATGGGACAACAACGATTGGAGTCCCCACAATCAACCCTGTTACAAAAAGCCAACAAGTAAAGGAGAGGAGATAACAAGAGCTTTTACAGACTAAAACTAGTTGCAGACAGAAACATATATAACTAGTGGCTTCTAAGTTAATATGGTCCAGCCAAATGGTTTTGTATTAGTTAACTATGTTTTAAGTTTTTACACCTGAGGAAATCTTTGGTTTTCTGAAAGATTAGACCCACCCGAGTAAAGAGACGCACAATGAAAAAGGTAAAATTCTGGAGCTAATCCGAAGCAAAACAACAACAGGAGTTATCGAAATATATGTGTCTATCTATGCACCTAAGATAAGTAAATTAGCTCCATGTGGCCAAAGTCTTGAAAAAATAACTGCTAGTCATTTTCACGAAATTCAGGTAGGAAGATATACAAATCTTGCTATACAGATGAATTGGGTGTGAGGATTACCTTCACTTAAAGACCCTAAGTTGGTTCTTTCAATAATGTTGAAGTCAATAGGTGAGGTAACATGCTGCAACTTTATATAGTAGTGAAAGGAAGGCATGAGCAGGACTGTATGCTCGCCAACTTTCAGAGAGTTTCCAATCAGATCAAGTGCGGCAAGCTCATTACCACTGACTGGACAAGAAGTGGACTTCACCAATTTGTTTCCACGTTCATCATCCAATGGATAACCATGGCACCTACATACCTGATAGAGTAAAGTTGATTCAATTATAAAAAAAACGATATAACAGATATATGGCATTCAATGGTTTTTTTAAGACTCTCTGTCACAATAGAATACGAGAGAAGATAAAGCGTAAACTCTGGATGCTAGTCCATGAAGGAAAATTGAAAGAAAAAAATAAAAATTATCCTATACAGAATTATCTTCTATTGTTAGATGGCACCTTCTTTAACAAAAGTACAAAACCATAGGCCATGATACAACTCTTTTGCAGTAATATAGCTGTTCACTTGCTTGACTTGCCATTCTGAGAATATACAGATTCTATGTGATATACTTAGTTGAGTTATCGTAGTCATAGGTAATGGGTCATGTACAAATACAATACCTGGCAGGGTTCAAACTCATCAATGATGTGATTGAAAGATGGAAACAGATTGCAGCATATTTGGTTTAACGAGCCTAGAATGTTTCTCTTAAATTTAAGACGAGCCTGCAGTTGTTCTGCTTCATCTCTCAAATCCTTTAGCCATTCTCTTACCAGCGCACACAACACCTTTGCATCTGCAACATGTGCAATGTAAGAGCATGTCTTATGCAATTTCTGTTCATTTAATAATCTTTCAATGTCCTTTTATATCTTTTATTTATCACTAACAAACATCATATGGCTAAAACTATAACAAATACACACAAATTAGTAGTTGATTATCAATTTAAAGGACGTGTTCCATTAGACTGGTATATGAAATTTGGGTACACTAGAAGAAAATTACTACCTGAAAGATGATTACGGAACGAACAATTCTCAAGATCGCATATATTCCTATTGAAGTTGTCGATACTTTCTGAAAGAGCACCAAGACCACTCGACACTTTCTGCAACAATACAAAGTCAACTGAGACACATTTATCTGCTGCATCCTGTCAGAAAGTTATACAGCGTTTACATCAGAAAGCCTGTTTCAAGTAAAATCACACAATAAACAAGTAATTGAACTCGCTCACCATTAAGGCCATCTTTGTCACAGAGTCTATATCTTCGAGTAGACATGAACTAATAACAATCACTTTTCTTCCAACATCCTCAGTATCACCCCATGAGTACAAAACTTTATCACTAAGGACACTTGAAAGGTGGACATCTGCATGCAACAGAGATCAACTTATAAAGACAAGTCAACGAAGCCATAAGCAACACATTTAATAAAGCACGAGTATTCAATAAATAATCAACATCCAATAACAAAGAAAACCAGTTACCACAGCAAGAGACGGCTATGTTATTGTTGAATTCTGGCACGAATGCATCAGCAGGCAAGTTATTTACAGCATGATGAAAATCACGCAGACTGAAATTTCCGCTTGGCCTGTATGCTACCTTCATCTACAACATACCATAAACCACAAAACAAAGCACATAAGTAAAGAACTGTCCTTATATGATTCGACACTCAACATATTCAAACTTAACACCTAACATTTGAAACTGCTTCACATAGTCATCATGCATAAAACTGATACAGTTGCAGTAGAGATATAACTAAACCATCACAGTAACAAGGTCAACGTTTTGCCTATTAAACTAAACATGTTAAAACAGGTCACAAATTCTGAAGCAGATGTAGTTCACCTAGTCTGCATATAACTTTAAACTACATTTAGTTTTATTTAAGTGAACAGCTACAGCTGATTTAGCTTTCTATTTATTTAGATTAAATACTATGTGTAATGTGGACCGCAAAAAATACATATTAATAACATAACTGGATCACATCCTGATGTAGTTCAACACTCGGCATATTTAAACTAACAACCTGACAGCACATATGGTTCACATTACCATCATAAAGCGAGTAATATTAAATATACGTTAGCAGTAAGAACTAGTAATTTGACTGTCTGCCTAGACCGAGTCCATCCGTTTTGCAATAATTTGAAGTACCTATAAGGCTATAACCGATTCGACTAACAGCTGATACAGCTAATTCAGCATTCAATATAACACTATGTAAAACATGAACCGCAATAAAATGTGCCTATTAAAAACATATTTAGAGCATATCCTAACGGTATTCGACACTCAACATATCTAGACTTAAAACCTGACTTTACTTAAGATTCAATACAAGCAGCATCTGCTTCACATTTTCATCAAAAAATCAAAATACTATCCGGACTGCTGTACAAAAGTAACTATATCTTAGAAATAACAACTGATTCAATTTTTCGCTTGTTAAACGAAAATTTCAACCAATTCAGCATTCGATCGAATTTAATCACATTTATACCTAGCATCTACACTTGTGAAAAACCTAAAAGTTGCGTCAGTTAAATCATTCATCGAATTCCATCACGTTTGCACATTTACATCAATTAAACTAAACTTAAAATATCACGAACAAATCAATCGAAACAGATCGAGTTCATTCCATCCGTTCAGCATATAACTAACAGATGCTGCGACCAATTCAGCATTCGATCTGTTTAATCATTCATCAAATTCAATCTCATTCATACCAATTCATCACGCAATCAAATTACACGAAAGCTAAATTATCACTAAAAAAAGATCGAGTGCATTCCATCCGTTCAGCATATAACTTGAACTACATATAACTAACAGCCACAACTGATTTATATCAATTAATAAGATCATCGAACTACACGAAAACTAAATAATCACTAAGAAATAAACGAAATCATGTACGAAAGTAACGAACAGTACAAATAACCGCGTACCTCTGTCGAACCAGATATTCGATCCCTAAACACATAACAAAGTCCGATCCGGTCTAATAACGATTTCGCTTTCGTCGATTTGTGACATCTAGGGCTTGTAATTGCGTAGAAATTCGCTAACTGCAGTAACGACTGAAAAAGAAATGAAACGAATCGGTTACGTGATTCGGTAAATCGATTCGAAACGGAACCGAATTAGCGATTGTAACTGTACGGATGAATTACCTGTTTTAGGTCGCGAAGTAAAGGAGGAGATAATGTACGGAGGTCTAAAAGGAAACACAGCATCACCATTGAATTACACACACTCAAAAACACACAGTGATGACTGATAAGTGTCGTTTGAATTGTGGCGCGCTTTTCTTTATGCTATTTAATTGATATGTTATAGCAAAAAGTTCGGTGAACTCGGCTTAGATTAGAACTTATGGTTATGTTTGGCGAAATGGGTTGGCGCTGGGACAGGACTGAGGCTTATATTATAAGCTGAAAATGAAATTTGTATTTTTGTAAACTTGTTTAGCAAATTAGTTTAAGCTTGAGCTTATATTGCTAAACTACTAAAAAGAATATAATTAAATAAAGATATACTCCCTTCGTCTCAAATTTATTGTCAACTATTAACTTTTTTAGTCTTTCTTCTTCAACTTTGACCTTAAATGTTTTTGTGGGTGTTATATAATATTTGATATAAAATATATAAATGGATTTGGTTTTAAGTGTACTTTTCAATGGTATAATTTTTCATCAAGTATTATATAATAAGAAAAATATATTTACGATCAAAGTTGAACCAGTTTGACTTTGAAAATTCAAACTGGACAATAATTTTGAGACGGAGGGAGTAGTATATGTTTGATATTTTTGTAGGTAAATAAGTAGTTAATAGTTTAAAAGTTCCGGTCTAAAATTTTTAACCCTCTNCGAATACTATCCGGACTGCTGTACAAAAGTAACTATATCTTAGAAATAACAACTGATTCAATTTTTCGCTTGTTAAACGAAAATTTCAACCAATTCAGCATTCGATCGAATTTAATCACATTTATACTTAGCATCTACACTTGTGAAAAACCTAAAAGTTGCGTCAGTTAAATCATTCATCGAATTCCATCACGTTTCCACATTTACATCAATTAAACTAAACCTAAAACATCACGAACAAATCAATCAAAACAGATCGAGTTCATTTCCATCCATTCAGCATATAATTTGAACTACCTATAACTGATATAACTAACAGATTCTACAACCAATTCAGCATTCGATCTGTTTAATCATTCATCAAATTCCGTCGCATTCATACCAATTCATCACGCAATCAAATTACACGAAAGCTAAATTATCACTAACAAAAGATCGAGTGCATTCCATCCGTTCAGCTTATAACTTGAACTACATATAACTAACAGCCACAACTGATTTATATCAATTAATAAGATCATCGAGTTACACGAAAACTAAATAATCACTAACAAATAAACGAGCAGTACAAATAACGGCGGCGTACCTCTGTCGAACCAGATATTCGATCCCTAAACACATAACAAAGTCCGATCCGGTCTAGTAACGATTTCGCTTTCGCCGATTTGTAACCTCTAGGGCTTGTAATTGCGTAGAAATTCGCTAACTGCAATAACGACTGAAAACGAAAACGAAGCGAATTGGTTACGTGATTCGGTAAATCGATTTGAAACGGAACCGAATTACCTGTTTTAGGTCACGAAGTAAAGGAGGAGATAATGTACGGAGGTCTAAAAGGAAACACAGCATCGCCATTTCTTCACACACTCAAAAACACACAGTGATATTGATAAGTGTGGTTTGAATTGTGGCGCGCTTTTCTTTATGTTATTTAATTGATATGTTATAGCAAAAAGTTCGGTGAACTCGGCTTAGATTAGAACTGATGGTTATGTTTGGCGAAATAGGTTGGCGCTGGAACCGGACTGAGGCTTATAATATAAGCCAAAAATGAAATTTGTATTTTTGTAACTTGTTTGGTAAATTAGCTTAAGCTTGAGCTTATATTGCTAAACTACTAAAAAGAATATAATTAAATAAAGATATACTCCTTTCTTCTCAAATTTATTGTCAACTATTAACTTTTTTAGTCTTTCTTCTTCAACTTTGACCTTAAATGTTTTTGTGGGTGTTATATAATATTTGATACAAAATATATAAATGAATTGGGTTTTAAGTGTACTTTTCGATGGTATAATTTTTCATTAAGTATTATATAATAAAAAATATATATTTACGATCAAAGTTGAACCAGTTTGACTTTGAAAATTCAAACTTGACAATAATTTTGAGACGGAGGAAGTAGTATATGTTTGATATTTTTGTAGGTAAATAAGTAGTTAATAGTTTAAAAGTTCCGGTCTAAAATTTTTAACCCCCTTTATTTAGCTGTGGATTATAGTTTTAAAAGCCTCCATAAGCCTCGACGCCAGACTTATGCAAGCAGGCTTAAAAGTTAAGCCCCCTGTAAGCCTAAATAAACCTTCTCCAAAACACAACCTTAGAGAGTTAGATGCAGTGGAGTTAAGTTTGCGCCATTTTAACGGTTACTTTCTCTCTTATTTTTTCTTTTAAAAAAAGTTATACACTTTACTTTTACATAAAATATATAAACCTCTTGTACACTACAATTTTTACACACAAAACTAATCTTCCACTTTCATTTCTTCTATAAATACAAAGGCATTCCTAGGACTTCATGTAACAATCCTCTAAAACCTAAGAGCTCCTTTCTCTGTCTCCTTTAGTCAATCGGTCAAACCAAAAGGATAAAACCCTTTATCCGGTCCTTAGTTCGATCGAACTTATGGTTTCCCAAACCCTAGTCAATCCATTCAACTTTTAGTCGATTATTGTCATACTCCCAAAATATCGCAGTGGAAGGTAACCGGGATGTGACTTTATAGCACAAAGACACAAGATATAAATAACGACCACTAAATGAGTCATTTGAAAAATACACGTTCGATCAAAGAATAATGTTTTACAATACATAGCCTAGAAGTTTTGCAAAACATATAAAAGTTTTTGTTTTGCAATCGAACGATAAGTAATGCAACAATCTCCGTCATAATGAAATCCCAAAATGCAACTTTATGCTATGCTCCATGCGGTACAACTAGTGAAATCAAGAATTTGAGAAATACATGTCAACCGTTAACATAAAGTTGGTGAGTTTATAGGTTTAAGTAAAAGTAGTTTGGACCACAAGATTTCCGTGTGTGACTATTATAAATATCAAAGAAAAGTATTACTATTGTACTAAGCTCATGACCCCAAAGTCTTAATACATATTTTGGGTAAATATGACATTATAGTGTTTAAGTTGGGTATGTATGCAATTGACCTATTAATAAGTGCAAACTAATAGTTTTGGATATTAGTATTGTAATTGTTGGAAGATGAATGAAAAAATAAAAGTAAAGAAAAAAATTTATGTTAAAAGCAAGCGGGTTTTAGAAAAGGGGATAACTTTGCTACAATTGTTGTAGCCAATTGGCTACAATTCTTTCATTAAAATACATAGGAAAATGAATCAGGGACCTACAAAAAGAAGTTAGAACCCATAAAAAGACTCGGGAAGCTACAATTTGTAACACAAAATGTAAAGAGTTAGCTACAATGGAATTGCAACTAATATATTCCCTTTAAAAAAAGAAGAAATTTTGGGATATTAATGTTATAGATGTTGGCAAAAATGTAAAATGAATGAAAAATATGAACAAGAAAAGTTATGTGGAAAGTGTATTGTTTAAGATATAAAATGTAAAACTGAATTGGAGGTCTAATAATCTTGTAAAGAATATACTCGAGACAAAGTAAACAACATAAGCATCTATCAACATGGTCAGAAATAACCCATAATTCTTCTTCAATTCATTAAAAAAGACACTAGATATTCAAAACTCTTATAGACTCAACAAAACTGTTGGTGGAGGCATTTCCAACGTAACTCACATGAAGGCGATAAAGAATTTCCTTTCCATTGTATGCAGTTCGATAAAGACTAAGGCCTCGTTTGTTTTTTCAAAATAAGCTCTTATTGCCTCTTTTCACTTCTTTTCTTTGCGGGCGCGCAGAAAAATATGTTTTTTTTTTTCAGACAAAAGAGCTTCTTTCCTCTTCCAAAATTCAGACATCTCCTTCCTTTTATTACCTCTTCTTTCACTTCTTACCTCTTAATTCACAAACCCTACATCTCTTTCTCAATATCAATTTTTTTACGTTTTCGTTTGTTTTTTTTATGTTCTCGTCCGTTTTTTTACGTTTTCGTCCGTTTTTTAACGTTTTCGTCCATTTTTTACATTTTCGCCCGTTTTTTACGTTTTCGACCATTTTTTACGTTTTCGTCTATTTTTTTTACGTTTTCGCCATTTTTTTACGTTTTCGTCTGTTTTTTACCTTTTCGTCTATTTTTTTCGTTTTCGTCCGATTTTTTACGTTTCCGTCCATTTTTTTTATGTATTCGCCAGTTATTTTACGTTTTTGCCCGTTTTTTACGTTTTCGTCCGTTTTTTTACGTTTTCATCCGTTTTTTCCGTTTTCGTCAGTTTTTTTATGTTTTCGCTCGTTTTTTTAGGTTTTCGTCCATTTTTTTTACGTTTTTTTTCTATTTTTTTACGTTTTCGCCTGTTTTTTTACGTTTTCGTCTATTTTTTTTTTATATTTTTGTCTGTTTTTTTTACGTTTTCGTCTTTCTTTTACGTTTTCACCTGTTTTTGTCTGTTTTTTTTACGTTTTCAACCGTTTTTTTACTTTTTCGTTTGTTTTTTTTTTACGTTTTCGTCTGTTTTTTAACATAAAAAATGGGCGAAAACATTAAAAAAAAATGGACAAAAATGTAAAAAAAACAGACGAAAACGTAAAAAAACGGACGAAAACCTAAAAAAAACAAATTAAACCGTAAAAAAAGACGGTTGAAAACGTAAAAAATGGACGAATATGTAACAAAACAGACGAAAACATTAAAAAAAAACGAAAACATAAAAAACGGATGAAAGCTTAAAAAACGAACAAAAATGTAAAAAACATACGAAACGTAAAAAAGGTCGAAAACGTACCAAAACAGTAACAAGCGGACGAAAACGTAAAAAAACTTGTGAAAAAGAAAAAGGAAAAGAAAAAAAGTACTTCAATAACACAAAAAATAGTCTTGAAAAAAAAAGGGAAAGAAGTACTTCAATAGCACAAAAAACAAACGGTCTTCTTCTTGCAGATGAAGAGCTTATATGTACCTCTTCTTCTGCAGACATGGTTTGCAGATGAAGAGGTAAAAGCTCTGAAAAAACAAACGACACTTTAGCAAGCTATCTTCAGAGTTGTGCTTGAAGGATCCACAATATACTTGAGTTACAAGAGACAATGTTAAAAACATTAAAAAAAATACCGTAAATAAGATGTTTCAAGGATATGAACCACCTCTACACCGTAAACGACTTTGCGCTAAGATTTGTGGCAATGATACCATAATAGCGTCCTCTGGAGTCTGGACACCAATTTGTGCATGTTTGGAAGTATTTAGAGAAAAATATGAACTTGAACCCATAAAATGTACCAAAATACGTGTTTGTACGTACCGAGCTTGTTTATGACAGCGGATGTTGTCATGGAAACAATTTTTTTATGAAATAGCGCACGAATGGTTAAAGACATTTATGATTTTCTCAATATTAATTTTTTGCTATTAATTATGAAAAATTTGGGTTTTTAACTTTTTGTTTGATTAGTGATTGTTTTTCGAAAGTGTTTATGGGGTTGATTAAATTTGTTTATTGAATTGTATTTTTAGGGTTATTAACTTTGTTGACTAACACAAGATTGGATATGAGATTGGATGTTTGGAATTAGTGTCTTTCAAAAAAAAATGATAATAAATTTAAGCCTGTATGAAAGTTATGGCTTTTTTTGTATATGATAAGTTGTGTATAAATTGTATGTTGCATTTATAAGTGCTCATTTTAAGTGAACTTAGTTATGACTAAAGGAGTTAGTGTAAATTTTAGCTTTCCTGCTTTGGGGACAAGTTATAGTGTTTGGGATAAGTTTGTGTTTGTTTGAGATGCTTTTTTTCCTGAAATCGGAATCGAGGTGTTTTGTTGGTCTTGACTTACTATGTAATATTTCATTACAGCATGTCATGATGCTAGGTGTGTGAAACATTTGATAAGCATAAGTTTTAGGTTCTCTTTGCTAATGGCTACAATATTTTGTTTATTGTAGGAAACAATTTTTTTTTTAACCTGGAATAAGTTATAGGTTCTCTTTATATATATCAAATTTAGGAAATAGTTTTTTCTAACATGAAGGTTGCCCCTCTTTACATTTCCACCTCTTTATATATATCCTACAAAAGTTGTTCCATTTCCCTCATGTTGGGGTCTTACTTTTTTTTGCCTGTGCATTTCTTTGTTGCAATTACATGTCATCCATAAAATGAGATGCTTATAATGTATTTCTTTCTTGCAATTGCAGGTCATCCACAGAAGTTGGCAACGCACTGTCATGGTATTTAAGCTGGAATGAAGATTTCATAAGTCACTTCTTCTGTCATGGTATTCCAGCCTATGAATTTTACAGATAGCCATGGAAGTTGCCCAAGGTGCATGCTAATGCAAACTATGCTTCTGTATTTGTTTCATATTGCAGAGGTAGTGTAAAATGGAATATATGGGCATGGGGCGGTATGTGACTATTTTCTATTTTAAAAATGTTGATTCAGGTCTCGAATGACGAAAACATCGATCGGAATAGCCAAATAGGTCCCGTGTGGTGTTACCCACATACTTCATTTCATCAGGTAATGACACAAATTTAGCCTTCACATATACATCATTTTCATCTTCATGTGCATTGCTATAGTTAGAAATTCTTACAAATGCACTATTTGTGTATATGAAGATACGTTGAAAGTGGAAAAGGTGTATTTTTTTATTTTACTAACTGTAGATTTGGCTGTGCTAAGGTAGACATACTATTGTTTTATATATCCACATTCATGTCATTCTTAACGGCAGTGGTGATTCATGCAGTGATCCAGACACCCGCACACACACAAAATTAATCACACACACACACACACACACAAACAATAGGTGGAGGAAGGCAAAATGCCATTAATAGTAAAACCAAAATATAACATATAGGTATATCTGGTACACGTTAATAGTAATATACAATTTTGTAGCTATATAGTTTTAGATACATTTTAAGGTCTAATAATTTTTTGCAAACTGTCGTTGTCACAGGTATGGAGAAACAGTGATTTCTTGTAGTAGATTTCATTGTCACAGGTATGTGGAAAGAGCGATTAAGGTCTAATAATCTGATGAATATTGTTTTGGTATCTCATGTTCTTATGAAATCGGTCTGATGTTTTCGTTGCAGGTGTGACCACATTTTTTGTTGTTCGTCAAGCTGCAAGAACAACATCGTGTCCGATGTTTTCATTTCAGGTTTTTCCCCATCTTCGTGTGGTTCTTACAAAGACGAGGCGCAGGAGCAAGCGAAGGAGGAAACGGAGGAGCTTACAAACCAGGTAACATTACACATTCATATTTATATTACCACTTTTTTAAAATGTTCTTTCCTAAAAATGCCTGAGTCGTTTTATATCTGTGGGTTTTAATATAGGTTTCTATGTAGGAAGTAGTCGAAATCTTTTACTAATTTATGTTATCGGTCTTTACAACCATAATAACCAAATGTTCTGTGCCAGCCATTTGAGGGAGCGGAAGAGGGAAGTGAACAGTTACTAGAATGGGCTAAAGAG
This sequence comes from Artemisia annua, assembly GCA_014162995.1. NCBI lineage: Eukaryota > Viridiplantae > Streptophyta > Magnoliopsida > Asterales > Asteraceae > Artemisia > Artemisia annua. The sequence continues at coordinate 86,167 of LBNU01006369.1, read as the reverse complement.
GAGGTGGAAAAAGGGTGTGAAGCAACTGACGCAGAAGCAGGCGAGTATATTTAGTCGGGGAAAGAGGCAATGTAGGCGGCCATTCTCCCTAATAGTCACCACTCTGTCTGTAGAAAACAGACACACAAAGGTATGTTAACCTGGGGGTTTTGTTAATTTGGGGGTTTCATTTTCTTCATCCCAGAAAACAGACACACAAAGGTATGTTTTAATTAAATTGTTTCGGTATTTTGTTTTAAAATTAGGGTTGTGTTAATTTTGGGGTTTTTAGGGTTGTCAAGGTTGGCAGTTATGTTTCTCCAATCAAATGGGTGATGTCAAGTTGCAGATGAAGTAATTGCGCCCCGGTTCAGCTGTTCTAGCAATTCTGCTTTGCTGGTTGAATGGCACGTCAAATGTTGATATTTGGGATATTTCAGTGACCCTTTCATTGCTTGACATGTCATTCAACCGCAAAGCTCAGTTGCGCATGAGCATATAGTCACGCCTGTCCTTTTTTCCCGCTCTAGCACTCCGCCGCCTACTGTGCCACGTCTTCATCGGGTTGATTGAAATGTCCAGGTAACCTTTTAAAATGAAAAGCTACTATGTTTCGCAGCTGTCATACTTGTGTTTAAAACTTCGAGTTCTGAGTCATACATTATGTTAGGCACATAAAGGCGTCTTGGCGTTTATAACGTCAAGATGCCTTGCGCCTGGACTAAAATAGATTGTTAGTTTCACTTACACTTTCAGTCTCTTATGCAACTAATAACCATTTGGTTTTAGCTAGCGTATAATAGAATGCTTTGTTAGATTATGCTGTTACTTGGAAAGCAAAGTTAATGAATTATCTGAAGCTGACTGTGTGCATCGATAATATCCTTCTTTTATCAGATTGTGTATACATGTTAATTATTAGGGTTGCATCTAAAAAGACACGCACTTATAACAACGAAAATCGGACAGTTATAATTCCTTTAGCAAAAAGTCACAGACAAATATTTATAGCCAATAAAATAAAAGTCATAATATATTAATATTAGGGGGTGCAAAAAATTACTGTGTCTCTTTACTTTACGTTTTATTCAAATATCTTTCAAAGTATTTCATATCATTATCTTAGCATGGTGCACGTTTAGACTATCTCTTTAGTTAGCTTATCCGTGTAAACGGGACCAACATTCAGTAATATGAGTTAACAAAAGTCAAAGTTTAATAACATGAACATTCACTCTTATAAGTTCAGTTTCAGGTAATTGGATGAACAAAATGAAACAGTGTTTGTATCGAGTATAGTTTAAAAGGAAAGTATATTAGGACTTGAACTATCTATTTGTATAGTTAAAAAGTAAACAATGATTATAATTGTAAGCAAGAGAGAAACATGTTATGACGCCCCTGTGTCGCCCGTGATTACTTCACTACCAATTGAAAGTTTTTGATATATATATATTCACTTAAAGTTTTACTTTGCCCCTATGTGGGACAAATAATCCACCACAAACTTTGTCTCTAGTTTCTAAGACAACATCAAAAAATGATTAGCCTTTGGTATACACAAATAAAACACATACAACTATGTCTAAAAATATAAACATGTACTTAATAAATGATAACTGAATCAATCATTAAGTATAGAGGAAAGCATACTTAGAAGTTAGAACTAGAAGCATATTCTTGTATGCGCAAATGTCAAATCCGATGAACGTTAGGTTTAAAGATGGAAGCTGATTCTTTTCTAAACGGTCCCCGACTCCCTGTTGTCCTCACAAGAATCACAATGTCCACAAGGTTTATTTGAGATTGGATGCATGATGCAGATTTTATTTATTATGCTCGTTTTAAAATAAAGAAAACTATTTTCATTTAGTAACATAAAGCCCAACAATGCGAGTTTGCTTGATTAACGGTTAAGGATTGAACCATTTCTTAACCATAACTTAACCAAACATGTCGATAGAAAACTAAACAAACTAAAATGTCTTTCGAGATTACTCAAGTTAAAGTTTGGTATTCACCAACGCAGATTCTTTTTTCCTTATATACCCCGATTTCAGCTTCATCAAAGTATCAAACTGATCATTGAGTAACTCAAGTACCGAACCAAAAAGTTGTAGATAGTAAACATACTAGGCGAAATTCACCCTGATAAACAACACTCGCTATACTATTAATCAACATTCAAGCTTCATAGGTGATTTTTCTTAATATCTAGTTAAAAACAAGTGATGTCATTATGTTTTTATTCATCGATGCATACATGATCGGGCCTATAACAAAGCATGCTTCCGCACATTTCTAGAGGGAATCATACTTTCAAGTTTCTGAGATGCCTTGGACTGAACCTTTAACAAATGCCTATTTACTTATAGGAATTGTACAAGCAAGAATTCTACCATCTTCTTTTACCGGGGGGGAGATATCTATATGACAAGCTTTTCATGAATATATACATGCTTTGAGTTTCATTTTGCTCCTATGTGGGACAAACCTTCATATATCCTTTTCTCTTGCTCTTAACACTCAAATCCAAAAGTAAATATCTTTTTATTGCATTGTGAGAATTCCCCAACATATTAAAATACATACTGATATAATAAATGAATCATTACAGTGTATAGGAAGCATACCGGGAACAAAAAACGTACTCTTATTAAACCAACTGTTAAGTTACCTTTGAAGTTGGAATGCAATTATCTATATATACTAAAGGAATTGATGTCCGTTTAAATATAGTATTTTATGGGCTTTACGTGTGGGCTGTTGTTAGCCCATTCCTATTGAATTTTGTTACCTATATATACTAATAACGTTTAAACATGTAAAAAATTAATTTTTTTGGGTTTTTGTTTGGGCTGTTTTTAGCCCATTTGCTGGCCTGCTTGAATTCTTAAATATTTCGCATACCAGATAAGCACCGCTTCCACCGTTTGTGCGTCCCATTGTTCAACGTTTTCTGATCGTCTTTTGATAAAAAAGAAGCAGCATAAAGGATCTTCATGTTTGAAGTGAGTTTTTCTAAGATTGTTTAATTTTCGGTCCATTTTTCTTTAAAAAGCATCGGCCTATGAGCTTTGTTTTATGTTTCGCTAATCTTAGATTCTTTTTGGGATATCTTAAAGGTTGATTTGATCTACTTTTGATTGTAATTGTTCGTTTGGATCAGTGGCCTGCCTAAGGTGACAAGGGGAATAGGCTGGCCGAGTTGGGGGTTGCTGAGGATGATGATAAATAGGAGGTTGACGATGGGGATGGTCCGAATGACGAGGGTTAACAAGGGTTTAGGCTGATGGCGAAGTTGATTTTCGAGGTATGCTATTAAGTATTTTAACTATATTTTTTTACTATAGCTTTATGAATCACCCAATTGACTGGCCAAAAGTTGCGAAAAGTGTTATTTATTAATTTTATTGCATAAAAATGTTCGATGGTCTGTGATGTAATGTTACCTTTGTAGTTATTCACCACGCAATAGTTAGGCTAAAAATGTTTGCCGAAATGTTACTTGGCACACTGGTGGTTGAGTGCTTCTCGCTTACCTGCACTATTAGTTTTGGTACACTATTAGTTTTGGACAATCAACTATCAGTTACACATAATGGGATTAGCTAATTTTCATGAACTCTAATTCTGATTTTATGGAATTATTTCATTTGGTGGCACATCTTATATCTTTGCTCTTAATATGTTCAGATTGTGCAGCTTAGCACAATGACAGACTGAGAAAAGAGGCGACGGCGGTTGTGAAAAGTAATGGCACAATATATGAGAAAACAAGTGATAGAAAGGTATGTAATCCAACTTCGCCATCATTTTCATACACATTATTTTCACAGTATATGAAAATACGGCAATTTCTCCCATTATTTTCACGCCGACACCTTTGGGCCCAGTTTCGTATTTATCCTAAATACAATGCCGTGCAATTTCGCATGTTGTTGTTTACTGGACTTCTTGATACAATTATCCATTCTTTGCTTTTGATGCATGCATAGCCTTCAAATACATCGCTTTTTCAAAGCCTTCCACATGCCTAAGTAGCATCACCCGTGTAGTTAGGTTAGGTCAGCTATCCTCTTTTTTTTATACTATTTCATAGTTTTTTGTTTTGTGCGGCCAATTGTTTTGGTATGACATGTTCTGATATAATTCGTCTGCCGGCTCCGTTTCAGGTGTCACCACATACTTTCATTCAGCAAATGATCAACGCAGCTGACCTAAAAAACCAAAAGGTGATTCATGGATTTATTAGGATTTTAAAGGCCATTTTACAAATTAAAAGATTGCGGTCATTTCAATCCCTGTTGCTGTGTTCTTACAGATATTAACATTAAACAAATATCTGCAAAAGCTTATGGTCTTCTGTCATCCGCGTAGCACGCGTGGCTTCTCGACCGTTGGGTGTAAGTTTAGAATCAGTTGTTGCTTTGTTTGTTTGCCCTGCAAAGTGTATGGTAAATGGTTTGGGTTACACTCACTGTTTGTTATTTGTGGCTACTATAGGTATTGAGGAACTGTCGGGTAAAGGTAGTAGCGAATCGTCGAACGATGCTGAGCACCATACCAAAGGCCCCAAGGTACATGAATGGATTTCTTGATAAATCGAATTGTTATTAAAAAAAAAGGAAAATAAATTAATAAATAAATAAAAAATGATGCGAAAGGCAACCTGCGTAACTGTTATAGAATGCGAAAAATACAAAGTGGCGCATCGATAGCTGAAATAGTTTTTACTTCTGACTAGGAGTGATACAGTTTGCTTTTGAACGAATTAGAGCTGTATTTACACTTTTCTCTTCTCCTGCTACCACCCTCGAGCAACAGTTGTAAAACAGTATTACTTCGGATGAGATACCAAGCTTTAATGAGGAAGAACTAGGTATGTGAAAATCCTTTATGTCAACATGTGCATGTATTCATAATCCAGATGTATTCATATAAAGAACTTAATGTGTATAAAAATGTATGTGACGTGCGCTTCTGTGTTAACTGTGGTTTCTGCACCAACGCCCATTATGGTAGACCTCGCACAAACGGTAACAACACATTTCAAATATTATAAAGGGTTTCTTCACATGAAACTGAGTATGCAAATCTACACTGATTCAATGCGCCTGTTTAGAAAATTTTTCGCTCACCTTTTGTATTCTGGTCATGTTGTCTAACAAACAGGGTGCGGTTGAGGGCCGAAGATGGTGGGCTAGGGTTATGGAACGCGGGAAACATGGATGTGTCAAGATGCCTTGCGCCCGGACTAAAATAGATTGTTAGTTTCACTTACACTTTCAGTCTCTTATGCAATTAATAACCATTTGGTTTTAGCTAGCGTATAGTAGAATGCTTTGTTAGATTATGCTGTTACTTGGAAAGCAAAGTTAATGAATTATCTGAAGCTGACTGTGTGCGTCGATAATATCCTGCTTTTACCAGATTGTGTGTACATGTCAATTATTAGGGTTGCATCTAAAAAGACACGCACTTATAACAACGAAAATCGGACAGTTATAGTTCCTTTAGCAAAAAGTCACACACAAATATTTATAGCCAATAAAATAAAAGTCATAATATATTAATATTAGGGGGTGCATGCGCTACATACCAAACACAGATCACCATTCTAGACTTTCATAAAACATAATAATATACGCCACCATAAACAAAAAACTGTTTCCAAAATAGGCTGCACCACTGACGGGAATAGAAGCATAGGTTGCTTAAATAGACTTAGTATGGCAAACCCTTTAGCCCTTCGATGAATACCGCGAGCTGAGCTTGACGAGTCTTTTTAAGCATGGCTATGGCTAACATCTCCGATGCTTCTTTAAGGTCGTGCATCTGCAAGCTGTTCAACGCCGTGATGCTCTTGAGTGTTGACTCAAAGGGGAAAAGGCGTTGAAGTTCTTCAAGCAGCAGATCTCTATCAGCAATCCGTGCGCGAACCTGCTGCGCCTTCTTTAAGAACTCAACCTCATCAGCCTTTAAGGTGTTCATCTCCCGTTGGAACTTCTCAATCATGACGGCATTCACATATGTGGACCCAGCTGCGCTAGCCAGTTCGTTGAAAATCGGCATTGATGTTTCCATTGGTAGGTATTTTTTTTGGTTGTATATTTGTTTCATTTAGACACTCCTATTAGGATATATATAATAGGATTTCTGGGGTAAGTTGAAAGGTTAGTAGGCTTTAATTGCCTGTCTTTGCACACTTCCCAGCAACACCCAGCCATAATGATCATAGTTTGGAATTATTAATAATGGTCAGCCCCTTTCAGTTCACAGTCATGTCTAACACTTATTACTTTAGAGGCATTTAATGGGAAGATCAACAGACAGTAATTTCCAATTCAATACTGTCTTCCCAGTTATTACAAACACTTTCACTTGAAAGTTCAGATAAACTTTTAACAAAATTTTGCCGTTAGGGTGATTCAGTTACGAATTTATCGTGTAGCAAACTCTGCTACTATATTTTTCGTACGCTTCATTAGGTTACAAATTTAATAGATTGTGCTAAACGGTGTTCTCTATATGCATCTGCTACACACTAAATATTAAGGTATATAAAAACGTTCGGATGTTCAGATATGCTTATACACGTTTCTGGGTAAGTCACATTGGTTCAAACATATAAAAACAATACAGAGAAATTTTATTTTATTTATTTTTAATAGTCCCTCTGCACTCTTTAATAATGCGCTCTTTCGTTCATCGACAGATATGTGCTCAAGAAGCATCAATAAGTGTCTATCAAGTTTCAAAGTCACGGAGTTTCGATATCAACATTTCACTGCGTGTGGTTTGGTTGTGCATTGCTTAAACATGAGGCTGCTGAGGAATTTGATTGAAGCTGTCATTTTTACAAAAGTGTGTTACTTAAATATGTGCCTGTAAAGAAATTTGATTCAAGCGATTACTTTCGCAAGAGTGTTAACCGAAATATTTGTATATCAGTCCTCTTTATTTTTGTGTATTGGCTGTAAAACTGCGTATGTTATTTACTATNTTTTTTTTGGTTGTATATTTGATTCATTTAGGCACTCCTATTAGGATATATATAATAGGATTTCTGGGGTGAGTTGAAAGGTTAGTAGGCTTTAATTGCCTGTCTTTGCACACTTCCCAGCAACACCCAGCCATAATGATCACAATTTGGAATTATTAATAATGGTCAGCCCCTTTCAGTTCACAGTCATGTCTAACACTTATTACTTTAGAGGCATTTAATGGGAAGATCAACAGATAGTAATTTTCAATTTAATACTGTCTTCCCAGTTATTACAAACACTTTCACTTGAAAGTTCAGATAAACTTTTAACAAAATTTTGCCGTTAGGGTGATTCAGTTACGAATTTACCGTCTAGCAAACTCTGCTACTATATTTTTCGTACGCTTCATTAGGTTACAAAATTAATAGACTCTGCTAAACGGTGTTCTCTATATGCATTTGCTACACACTAAATATTAAGGTATATAAAAACGTCTGGATGTTCAGATATGCTTATACACGTTTCTGGGTAAGTCACATTGGTTCAAACATATAAAAACAATACAGAGAAATTTTGTTTAATTTATTTTTAATAGTCCCTCTGCACTCTTTAATAATGCGCTCTTTCGTTCATCGACAGATACGTGCTCAAGAAGCATCAACAGGTGTCTATCAACTTTGAAAGTCACGGAGTTTCGATATCAACATTTCACTGCGTGTGGTTTGGTTGTGTATTGCTTAAACATGAGGCTGCTGAGGAATTTGATTGAAACTGTCATTTTTACAGAAGTGTGTTACTTAAATATGTGCCTGTAAAGAAATTTGACTTAAGCGATTACTTTCGCAAGAGTGTTAACCGAAATATTTGTATATCAGTCCTCTTTATTTTTGTGTATTGGCTGTAAAACTGCGTATGTTATTTACCATGTAAATGTAGCCTTCTAAATTCTAGCGATTTTTACAAATAACCACGGTTTTAGCAGCCACCTCAAAAAAGTTAAGCTAAATGCTTATTGCATTGTATTGTTTATTCTGCTTTGCTTATTAATAGGTTATCAAAGGCAACTGAAGTGACATAGCTATATCATATGAATTATGAGAACCGTGGCAACTTAAACAATTAAAAGACATACGTTATACGTTTAAATTAAAGTGTCAACGTACTAAAATAAAAGTTATATTTAAGATCTACAGACGAAAATCATATTTTTATAATTCTAACAAATAACATCAATTTTAAGAAAAAGAAAAATATTTTTTTAATACCTTTTGCTTATTAATTACTAATTAATTACTAAATATTTATTAAACTAACTTAAATTGAAAGAATTTACAAAAATTGCTTAACAATTACAAAAGCCCTAAAAAATGACAGAAAAATTCTAAACTTTAAAAAAAACTATTTTAGAAATTATTTATCTAATTATTAATTTAAAACTAATTAAAGTAATTTAATTACTAAAAATAGCAAATGAACAGTGAAAATTATGGAATTTCCTACAGAAGTACCACAAAATACCAGGAACCTATTAAAAATATTAAAAACACTAAGTGCTTAATCAAAAAGTTAAGAAATTAATTAATTAGGCTAAACCTAATTAAATAGAAACTATCACTTAGTTTTAAATTGAATTTTTCTGTTTTTTGTTTTACAAAACTGTTAAACAATTAAAAATAAGAAACGTTTGTGATTGTAAGTGTCCACGGAGTACAGGGATATTCCCGGGTCGTTATGTCTCGACGAGGTGTGAATTGCATAACAAACATATCTGTGATTGACTGATTATTGAACGGGGAAAGGTTTATTAGTAATTGATTGATTATTCTAAGTTAAAATGAGTGAAAACGAGTTAAACGAACTAAATTTACAAAAACGTAAAGGTAAATAACTTAGAAACGTTTAAAAACTAAAAACGCGTGTTTTGATTAAAAATAACGGCAACGCGCAAAAAAAAATTCCGTTCGATACAACGCCCACGAATGTGAAAATTATATCTTTGGAATCCTAAAAATAAATGAAAATTATTGGAAAAAGTAAATAAATTATTACATTATTTAATTAATTACTATTAAATAAAAACTTAATTTTAACTCTTTAATAATAAATTAAAAACTAAGAAAATGGAAAATAACCTTAAAAAAAGGAGATTATAACTTAGAATAATCTAAAATATTATATAACAAATTTTGAGACAGAAGACGTATTTATTATACTATTTATCTAAATTAATATTAATTATCTACTAATTGAAAATTACTAAAATTGTTTTTGATTTCTTATAAATACTAAACAAAGAAAGAAAAAGCTGAAACTTGGTCAGTAAATCTAAAATAATATCAACAACTTAAAAAAAATAAATTTTACTGAAAAAGAAATTCAAATAACCAGATTGTGCAATAAGCAGTTTCATAAGAGCTTAATAATGAGCACTTTTCAAGTAATCATGCACCAGAAGCTCAAAATAAGTAAACATAACTTCAAAGAGCTTAAAACAACTTATACCACCCAAACATGAACTCAAAATAACCAATAATAAGGAAATAAGCACTAATCAAAATCTGAGAATAACACAGATTTGAGACAAGCTTGGGAGCCAAAAATAAGGTAGGGTAAAACAGTTTAAGCCAAAATGGGGCCTGGAAACCAAAAGCCAGCTATGTGGGCTTCTCAAAGAACCCACAAGCTCACCTAAGGATCCACTGATAAGCTCTGGGTGAGCTTAGGAACATGCTACCCTACACTGATTATCAACATTATGNCAGATTTTGAAACAGAAGACGTATTTATTATACTATTTATCTAAATTAATATTAATTATCTACTAATTGAAAATTACTAAAATTGTTTTTCATTTCTTATAAATACTAAACAAAGAAAGAAAAAGCTGAAACTTGGTCACTAAATCTAAAATAATATCAACAACTTAAAAAAAATAAATTTTACTGAAAAACAAATTCAAATAACCAGATTGTGCAATAAGTAGTTTCATAAGAGCTTAATAATGAGCACTTTTCAGGTAATCATGCACCAGAAGCTCAAAATAAGTTAACATAACTTGAAATAGCTTAAAAAAACTTATATCACCCAAACATGAACTCAAAATAACCAATAATAAGGAAATAAGCACTAATCAAAATCTGAGAATAACACAGATTTGGGACAACCTTGGGAGCCAAAAATAAGGTAGGGTAAAACAGTTTAAGCTAAAATGGGGCCTGGAAACCAAAAGCCAGCTATGTGGGCTTCTCAAACAACCCACAAGCTCACCTAAGGATCCACTGATAAGCTCTGGGTGAGCTTAGGAACATGCTACCCTACACTGATTATCAACATTATGCTCAGACATGGACAAACTTTTGAGGCCAAATAAGCTAAGGGAAACAGGGCTAAAGCTCAGGTAAAGCTTGGAAACCACAACCTAGCTGAGTGGGCAATCCAAAATGAGCAAAAGCTCACACTGACCCACACCAGTAAGATCACAATGAGTTTGTGAATTCAGGCATTCACACTGATGACTCAGTGTGTTCAGTTGGGTGAAATAAAAAATAAGCCAAAACCCAAGCAATTCAAATGAGATTAAACTAAATCTAACACAACAACATCAATAACAAGAGACCATCACAAAAAGAATGCCATCAATAAGCCAGATTGAAGAACATAAGAAAAACTTCAGAAACATGAACAACCAGTTAAGCAATGGCATTTGGCCAAATAAGCCAATAAATCAAATAACCCTCAACAAGCATTTACGCAAGAAAATACAACAAATGACAACAACTGAGCAGCAACAAGAGTCTATCAAGATTAAATGATTGCAAATCCAGTCAAACTTAAATCAAGAACACGAATCTGCTATCGCCTATGGTAAGAACTCAAAATAAACTGAAAGTACCATTTTCATTAACTAATATTTAATAATTACATAGCTTTCCTTACATGTCCATCAACGGAAAGCAACAAAACATGAGATTAACCTAGCAAGAGACTATCAAAAGATACCACAAAAGACAACCAACACCGAAGCATTACCCATAAACATCGAGAATGGAAATGTTGTCTTCCTTCTCGGTCAACCCCTGACGAAGCTCAAACAAAAGGGCCCTGATCACCTCCAACCTTCCACGCAGCCTCACCAGAACCTTATGCTCACAATCATAGACGTCACCAGCAGATTCTTCGTCATCATGATTCAAGTCCCAAAGCTCTGCCAACCGAGCTGTTTTTTGTTCGATTGTGGACTGGAGTTCATCGCGTTTTTGTGCTAGAAATCTAATGAAAGCTTCATCTTCTACATGCTCATGCCCATACAGAAACTTAAAGGCTTTGTGAAGTTCTTGGCATCCAGAAACATTTTTTAGTTCGGTTAGATGAGGGGTTTCGTTGTTGTTTGCCATTGAAGAAGTGATTGAGGCACAAATAATTAATTTGGGTGAAAAATTAGGTATAAAAGGAAGATATAAATTGGTGATTATAAGTGTATCGAGATTCATACCAAAAGTCACCATTCATGATTACAAACTAGCTCAGGCAATTAATTTGCAAGGATGGTTTGTTTTCCCATGCAGATGTATCAAGTGGCATTTATACATGAATTTAGTGATAGCAAATTTAAACTTTCAACTTATAAAAATCACAATTTACAAAACAAAATGATGCCTACAAAATATATGTATGATGTAATTACAATTTTGTTTTTTTTATTTTTTTATTTTTTTTTGGTAAACATGGGTTTCCAACTCAACATTGTGAACCTCCGTTGCCACAAGGGGATTAATTTTCTTCCCGTTAGAAATAAGGACCATATACTCTATTTATTCGCATCCTTCTTCTTACATGTATGCATCAACACTTTTATTCTTTTATCACTTTTGGTGTTTTAGGTATTTGTCGTTCCTCGCCATCTTTTCCGATTTATTCATGACTGATGCAGCCATTGAAATTCTTAAAGTTTCATCTCTTTTTTATTTTACTATTGGTCTAATTTTTGAACAACAAAAAAACCGCCGCAACGCGGCGGGTCATTCACACCTCGTTCCAATTAAATGTAACAGTGTCTTCTCTAGCTTCATTAAACATTTAAACATGAGAAAGGAAACCAAAAAAAAAGTTTTCTTTCTTAACCAGTCCAGGCCCATATAGTAAGCCCAGTTTATATACAATAGTTACTTATGGTGTTATATCATCACGAACAATTTTAGGGACACTGTATCAAAATCAAAACGAAATATATTCTGCCTTCCTCTCGTTTTCAATTAAAAAGCCACAAAATAAAACTGATTCTCGTAATTAAACAACAGATTTATGTTTCAAATTCAAAGTATTTATGCTAACAAATACATAAAGCAGCCATCTGCATGTACATTAATATCGACTTTCGTTACGTAGCCTAACTAATACATAGGATCTTGGAATCAGATTACAAGCTCAGAAAAGGTAATTGTTACAAACTTATGCTCTGTAGGAAGGCATTGATCTTCGGTCGTAACGCAAGATATTCCAACGGGTAGGAAGCATGGCGTAGAGCAATTTAAAATATAACATGACTGAAATTACTAGTAAGGATAAAAAAATTGATACGACTAGTAAACTTTTTCTAAAGAGTAGGAGAAAATTATAAGCAAAAGCGCCGATCATAGCTACTATAGATATGTTAATTGTAGCTACGCTTATTGCCCACTTGGTGGGTAATAATGTCAAGAAATCATGTTCAGCATAACGAGATGAGAGGAGGGATAAAATATTGATGATTGATGCTGAGGCACTCATAAAAGACGTGCAAATAAATGTCATGTACCACGTAAAACCTTCTTCTTTTCTTAACACAGGAAGACCTTTGTCTTGGTTATAGCCACCGGCAAATGTAATTGCTGCTGCAAATGATATAGTGGCTAATAGTGCGGCAACCACCATTAACTGAGCACCAGTCTCTTTCATCATCTTCTCTCCTTCATAAACTAGATTTTTGTGGTGTTTAGTGAATTCTTGATCTGGTGTAAAACCATCAACATTTCTTTTATCTCTAAAAGATATGGGAAGCATACTCTTGACTTTCTGATCACACAAATAAGAAGTACAATATATATATTATAATATCATCATTAATTTATTGAGGATAATAAACTTTCAAGATTTGGCAGTGAAAGATATCATGCCAGCTTTATTAGCATATAGACAGTTCCCATTTTGTCTGCTCTAAGGCTACTAGGCAAGACAACCATTTTTTCACCATACACATCAGCGCCACGTCAGCTTTCTCTCTCCTCTCACTTCCTTTCACCACTCTTCACCAATTAGTGGGCAAGGAAACCCATCTTCACCTTAACTCCCAATTTTTTATTATTATTTTTTACCTCTTTAATATACTCCGGAGGACAACTAATGTACAATGATAATACTTTAAAAATAGAAACGTTTTGACTTTTAAAAGAGCTGAAAATGGTGTACATTTTTTATTTTTTTTTCTTGGTAAAAAAAATGTTAAAACTATAAATGGGTAAGAAAATGGTGTACATTACAATAACATAAAAATGTTAAAACTATAAATTCATTTTAAAAACATTTCTGCTTTGAGAAAAGCGCCTACTGAGTATGAAAAATACTCATTGGAAATACAAACCTCTAAAAGCATCTTTTACTTTTACTTCATCTTCTTCAACTTTTTATCTCTCTTCTTTATCTTCTTCATCTAAATTTCTTCTTCATCTTCATATTTGCTTCATCGATCTATCTCAAAACTGTAATTTATCATTGATTTTATTAAAAAGATTTCAAGATTTCATTGACCTTGATCTTCAATAAGTAAGCTACTTAACTCACCTGCATTTTCACTTTTTTACTTATAAAGTTTATGTTTTTCTATATGGGTTTTTATTTTATACAATCTTAAAGAAAAAAACGGATCTATTAATACATTTAAATGAAAGTGGGGCCCGATTCACTTGGTTACCATTCGGTGGTCAGACCACCAAAAATTGTTTCGGGTATTGTGCATCGCGCGTGAGAAGGGGAAGTGGGCAAGGGAATCCGCGCGTGAGTCATTGGCAATTGGTGATACTTTCACCTCCTTGCCTACTAGTCTAACAATTTTATTCTGCCATATCGCGATTTCATTAGAAAATGAGAACAAACTAACATGCTCCTAGAATGGGTTATGTTATCCCCACCCCTAGATATGACATAAGGGAGTAAAGGTACAAAAGATTCATTTTGTCATCTCAGTTTATAGTACAACACAATTTTTTATCGGTTTCAATTCCGTGTTTTCTATCAGTTTTAAGCTTTTGACTTATTAAACTTAATATTTTCTGTTATGTACTTTTAGGTTTACAGTATTTTTATATAAACAAAATTATAAAAATAAAAAATAAATAAAAAAAAATCGAAAAAAAGAGGGGGGAAGGGGTGTCATTTGTATGAAAAGGGGGCCGGAATAACTTGTCCTTGGAATTCTGAAGTACAACCAAAATGCATGTCCTTGGAATGGTTGATGTGACCAAAATAATGCAAAACCATAAAAACACGTGATCATATAAGAAAATATATATATATAAAAACAAAGATGTACCTTGTACAAGAGTAGTTCTCGCTGGAGTTTTTGGGCTGCTCCTGGAATGTAATCTGAACGATTTTGTTCAACCCTTTCGGTAAGAATCCCGGCTAAATGCAACATGTTATTACCATTTTTATCTTCAAGAGTAAGTATGCGATCCTTGGTTGAGCCTACCTCGTATAATAGGCCAAAGATATCCTCACGACGACATGAGACTGCAACATGAAATATACTTTGGTTGGTATCATTTACCTCGAGGAGTAGCTCTGGGTACAGTCTAATGACCTCATATATAAATACAATGTTGCCTACTTCTGCAGCTAGAAATAGGACCCTCCAAGGGTACTTCCTCTTTTCACCTATCGGAGTATTGGGGTTAGCTGGCCCTCTCATTATGTCATAAATTTCGGTCCAAGGCAGTTCTGCAATACTTATGAAAATGATGCTCAACAACTTCCAGGCTGGACAACCATCCCAATATTCCAACGGCCTAAGAACTTGAGGAACACATCTCGGCACGCTATTAATGGATGAGGGAGGTTTCGGTTTAAATGCTTGAGGCTTTTGAGCCAAAACTTTGAGCATGCTCCCTCTGTTTGAAATAAGTTCTGGGTGGTCCTTGAGTACTTGTAGTGCGACATCTAAGAATCAAAGTGAATATGTGACTAATTAGAGAACAAGTAGCTCCGACTTGATGGAAACTACAAAACAAGTTACGGTATATAATAGTATGTAGGTTACAAAAAATGACTAACCATCAGAATACATACCAAAACAGTCAGCCTCGAGACATGCCAAGAGAAAGCAACTCCGAGTCTCAGAAGTCCAAGGATTACCTCGCATGTTCTGAGAATCATACAGAAACTTCATCATATCCTGCTTTCCAAATGAAGCCGCCATCTGAATTGGCATCATGCCTTGACTAATAGGGATATCGAGAAGAGCTTTGTTTTTTCGCACCAATATCTTGGCCATCAGAACATCGCCAGCTGTAACTGCTATAGATAAAGCAGTGTAGGAATTGTTATCTTGAAGCTCCAGATCTTTTTCCTCCATCAACCTCATCAGATTTTTCACAAACGTGTACTTTCGTCTAGACACTGCCACATGAAGTGTTGTTTCATTGTTTCCATTAATACTCCATCTTATGACCTCTTTGTTTTTGTCTAAAATGTCCTTAGCTACTTTCCAATCACCGTCCATTGATGCTTGGTAGAGAGGAACACAGATTTTGTTATACTCTTCTCGTCTTCCATCTAAATAATTCAAGAGCTTATTAAACTATTTGTACCAGAATAAGTGATTATGCATGGCAACATCATTTTATTTAATAGTGTCCGTCCATTCAGCTATAACGACAGACATTGTTGCCCAGGTATGATTATAAATGAAGAACGAATTATGTAATTGAATCACTCAATTATATTGAATCGGAATATATGTTTACAATCACTGTAATAATTATTAGATTGGATACTAAACTAAAAGAAATCTACTTCTATTTATACTAATCCAACAGGTGCCTTTCCAACCATCACAATGGTTTGATTGGCGGTTACTGGCAGTTGCTGGTGGTTCAACCATCACACCCTTTCATTTATTCTCTTCATGAATCATCATGTCCATTCTTGAATAGACACATATAAAGGGTTGTGTTGGTTGAAACTAACAGGTTTCTATGAACCATTGTGTCTTTTTTTTTTTGGGTAAAAGGGACCTTCCACCCTGGTAAAATAATGAACCATTGTGTCCCTTCACATATAACTGTCGTATAACCAACTTACTAACTAACTAACTAACTAACTAACTTTATATACTAAAGCACCCTTAACTTTTGCTTCTATAACATTATTGGTCCAACATTCACCCCCCTAATGTTATAGACGGCAAAAAGAGTTTTCTTCACTTGTCTTCATGTTTGTTCTTCTAGTCTTCCGACTTCGTCATGCATATCTCTTCTTATGCTTGATTCAAGTCTTCTCAACTTGTAGCACAAACTTTGTCTTGAATAAATCTTTGATGACTTCACACCATCTTCATTCTTCCGGTTGCTTCACACAACAAATTCTTCGCGGTTTCTTCACGCAACTTGGCTTCACACCGTCTTTAGTTTGATCAGTCACTGATTTTGTTCTTCATGAACCATCCTTTACGGCTAACTTGGTTATTTCATACAACCTCTCTTTTGTACCAATTCGCATCACACGAATCAAATCTTCCTCCACTTTAATTCTCTCGCAGAATTATCTTGATCCTTCACTGATTGAAATCGTATCACACGTGTTTCCTTTTAATTCATTCACTGAATTGACTGCACCTTTCACAGGCTATTTTCCGCATCACACGGCTTTGCTTTGATCGTATCACACGACCAAGCTCTCTAACTTTCTAATTTTCGTCAATTAGGCACATTAGAAGTGCCGGTTCATCATCACTCTCTACTAAGAGTGCNTTTAATTCTCTCGCAGAATTATCTTGATCCTTCACTGATTGAAATCGTATCACACGTGTTTCCTTTTAATTCATTCACTGAATTGACTGCACCTTTCACAGGCTATTTTCCGCATCACACGGCTTTGCTTTGATCGTATCACACGACCAAGCTCTCTAACTTTCTAATTTTCGTCAATTAGGCACATTAGAAGTGCCGGTTCATCATCACTCTCTACTAAGAGTGCCGCAACTTCCTCTTTTTTCTTGCTTGCACATTCATAAGCATAGTACCCAAGTTTTCCACACTTGTAACAATCTATTTGCGACTTATCACCATTCCTTCGTGGTTTGTTGTCGGTTCCTTCCTGTGACAACCCGCAAATTTCCCTACATGTCCTATACGGAGAAACAATCATTTATTTTGAGTTTGGTTTCGTTTTCGAGAAATAAGGCATATTTATTGTCAATCTTGTTGGAAATATTATTCTGAGCGTATTGGTGTTAGTCCCGTATCATGAATCTTCCGTTTACTCGCCTAAATGTGTCCCGAATCTCATTTCGTGAAAGATAGCAAAAACTACAGAATTGGTCCCTGGAAGTTAGTTACCCCGCCGCCCCTTAACTTTGGAATAATTACGGAATGGTCCTTGTGAATTATTAAACCTAAACACCCACTATAAAAACCCACTTATAAACCCCATCTTCACATTTTAGGGTTTGGGTATCATTTCTACAACACCTGGCCGCTCCACTCCATCTCTCCCCATAATCCGGCCACCTGAGCCCCACCGCCGGTCACCTAAGTACACCGCCACCACCATGGTAATCCTCACGACCTCCCCATCAATTCTACATACATCACGCGCCGTTAAACTTACCCAAACGCATCTCTTACTCGAGTTTCAGTCTCGAACCACCTCACATCTTCATCCTCTCTTGTTTTCTTGACTAATCGAAGAACAAGATAGGTTGTCTCGGCGTTTGGTAGTCGTTCGTACTACGTTGGGTCCGAAAACACCACCTTATCAGTCCATATTCATCATCAACCATCACCACACGCCTCGTATTCACCACCATCGTTCACAGTCGCCGCCGTGCAGATCTAGGGTAAGGTTTTGGATCGTGTATAGAGTGAAGGGCACATTTGGAGTCGTGGTTCGAGTTGTACTCGAAGAGACACCACCACCTTCGCCTTCCTTTTTCCTTTGTGTTGGTAAGCCGAAACCATAAACCGTTCGTTATCGTTTGTTTCGTAAAACCGAGTGTATATATATAATTTTTGTTGATGTTTTCGTGGATCTAAACTAATAAAAACGAGTTAATAAGCTTTGTGGATTAAAAACTTGGAGTAAAAACTGGATAAAAACATGTTTTGAAATGAGTCGTGTGGTAAGAAAACTATTATAGGAGTGTTTGATTGTTATAAAATTTGAAATGTTCACTTTTGGGTCTTGGTTTGAATCTGCTTATTTTCGCAGCAAGTGGGTACTCATTTTGAATTATTGTTGTTGAGGCTATTGATGATTTGGTTGTTGTTATTTTGGGTTAGTCTCGGATTGGAAAACAAATCATATAAACACAGTTATTGTGCGTTAGTTCAAGCTTATTTTACCAGTTTATTTAGAGGGTGGTTTGCTTTTGGTTTTGATTCAATGAGAAACACCACAACGGTGTTGGTTCTTGCTTAGGTGTCGGTACAAGGAAACCCACCCGCGAAGGGTGTTGGGCATCGAGTACTTGTTTACAAGTTGTCATGTTTTGCATTTCATAATGTGTTTGTGATTACAGTCCCATAGGGTGCGTCAAATGATGGGTTTGACAATGGTAATGGGTCAAGGCCTATTTGAGTTAAAATTAGATTCAAATTATAATGTTGTGTAATTATTTTGTTAAGTAAAATGATTAATATTTATTTAATACGGATAAGGAATATGGAACTAACGTATTATAATTGTTTTTACTCTTGAGATCATTGGTATGTTTCGGATCCTTGGGTACTTGATACATGATATTTGGGTTGGATTCAAATGATACTTGTGGGATTATATACTTGGATGGTGACTATAATTAATTGACTATTTTGGATTAAATACATACGGACAATTATTGGACATACATCGATACTCATTGGACATTGGACATTTTAGACTTATTGTACTTGAAACGAATACAAGATATTAGACTCTGACGAATTTAATATATTTGATTCACAACAAATTTACAACAAGAAAATAATGTCTAATAAACAATGAATACTCTTTATTAGTTTTCTATTAAACTGTCGGGAAATATTGTTTTGAGAAAATTGATTTATTTAAAAGTCTCGATGACTTGGGAAAGATTGTACAAATGAACGTGTTATGCCAAAATTTGTAAAATCGTTTAAAACTCATACTTTTTTATAAAACCCGACAAGAATATAAATATATGTTTTGTTAAGTTATATTATTAACTATGGTTTTCCTATAAAACACTAACTTACCGTTCTAAACTATTAGGGATTATTGGGTAAACACCGAAACTTGCCTATTTTATATCACATGGTTAATTGTTGTCATTGTCTAGATTTTCTTTATTAAACTTGAGTTTGTCAGTATTTCTTGACCTTGTCAAGATCTTTCCTTTTTTGCATGAGTTTAGTCAGTATCTATCGACTATGTCGATGTCTCTTCCTCTTTGGCATGAGTTGTATGTTGATGTCTTTATCATTTTGGCGTGAGTTGCATCTTGAGTCTATGTCTTCTTATCACACCACACGAAACATTGATAGCAAACTTTTATAAAGTAATGATTTGAGTGATCCACGAAAACTATGACACATTGTCTTATATAGACTACATTATTATGAGCCATATTCTGAGTTAATCATATACATGTTAGGTTATGCCGTATCTGTACCATTGTACTCGTCGTACCTTCTTCTGGATATTTTTATGATTAGCTCTAGATACCAGTTGTGTCAGTTATGATTCTTGCATTGCTGTGGCTAAGGTGAGTTCATAGCCCCCCTACTTTTTAAACAGTTTTCATAACTATTTTTGGGGGAGAATACATGCTCATTTTAACTAAACTTAATGATTGTTTATCTGAATATGTGAACGGTTTGATTAAGATCTGATTGATTGATTGATTGATTTACCGATATACTTGATTTGGCTATCCAAAGGCATTATGTGTTTACTTGATATATATGTGAGCTCCCTAGCTCAAACTAGTTTATGGACCTGCTATTACTTTTTGTTTTGCTATACTGTGATTGGCTAGCAAGGAATAGAGATGCGGTAGATATTGCCTTAGGCTAGGGCTGCTTGGAACCTAGCTAAGAATAGACTTCTACTTACGGCCTAGACCCAGGGCAGTAACGGGTGGTTCCTTACTGTAACGTGTTACCTGGCTAGTGACCGCCGAGGGACCCACTCGCTATGACCACTTATCTTTCTTAAGATAAGAAACTTATCGATTGTGAATTGTTATGATGTTGGAATGCGAAATCTATTCCTGCCTCTAGTCACACATAGCACTTAACTCTCCAAGTCCACAACTGCTTTATAACTTAAACCTATGAACTCACCAGCGTAAGCTAACCTTTAGCATGTATTCTCAGGTATAAGGCGATAGCTCACTATTGGAAGGCGCTTGGCAAGGGGCATGGTCATAGGCGACTCTGATGAACATTTGGGACCACTCCAATTATTTTATGGGCCTATTTCCGCACTACTTTTATATCATGTAAACTATGTGCTTTACATAACAACTTTTATTCTATATAAATGAAATAAAAACCATTCTTTATTCCTTGTGTTGTGATACTAACTACGTAGCACCCCATTGCATGTGTGCTTCCGCTAGACCCGAATTTTGGAGGTGTTACACTTCCGACTCATCTGAGGTGTATCCTTCACCTCTATATTTCCCTCTTCCTCGTGTCTGATTACCACCTCCTCGTCTACCATTTTCATAGTTGCGTTTATAATTCTGTTATTCCTTTGACGTGTGAGTAACAACTTCTCACTATTATCTTCCTGACTTCCTTTTCTAAACTTAATCCTTTCTTCATTGGTCTTAAGTTTCCCAATTATCTCCTCCAACTTTACAGTCTTAAAATCAACAATCATTTCAATGGTCGCTACTACTGGCAGAAATTTATCTGATACTGCATTAAGTACTTTTCGTACTTTTGTTTGCTCGTCAAACGTTAATCCACATGTAGCAGCCTTTGTAATAATACTCATCAACTTCCTGGCGAATGAATCTATTGATTCATCTTTTCTCACCAAAAGTCTCTCAAATTCTGATTTAAGTTGTTGCGAGTGTGCATGTTGTACATCTTTTGTCCCAATAAATCTGGAGTTTAGAGAGTCCCAAATTTCTTTCGCTGTTTCACATCCCGCAACTTGAATTTGCAAATCTTCTGATAACCCTTGAAATAGGTATGCTGACGCAGAATTATCATTTTTTACATGAATCTCTTTTGATGTAATTGTTCCTTCTACTAAATCTCATACTCCATTTGCCACTAGTATCTTCTTTATTCTTAATGCCCATAATGTATAGTTCGTATTGTTTAGAACTGGGCACTGATAAGATGATAATGGTGTGGCGACTTCTCTATAAACAACTTTGTTGTTTTCGTTTTTGTCTCCTGACATATCTTCAATTTGGTTTTCTTCTAAAACCAATATAAATCTGTATATTTAATCCTTTGTGGCTGGTCCCTTTTTAAATCCTTTTAAGAGAGCCCTTTTGTGTTGTCAAGCCCAAAACACTAATCGACCCAACAAAACTGTTCCTCTCTCCTTTTGATCTACGTTCTTTCCCCTTTTTTTTATCAAAAAATCACGCTTCTTCCTTTATGCAGATTATGGCTAAAACAATTTCCTTTTACTTCTTCGAATCACTCGATTTCCGGGTTTTTATAATCGAGTCACTCAATCTTTGATCCAATCTTTAACAGTTTTCTGGTTGTTGTTTATCGCAAACAATCAGCCCTCTCGGCCTTCCTTCTTCGATTTCTCAACCTGCTCTGGTACCACTGTTGCCCATGTATGATTATAAATGAAGAACAAATTATGTAATTGAATCATTCAATTATATTGAATTAGAATATATGTTTACAATCACTGTAATAACTTATTAGATTGGATACTAAACTAAAAGAAATCTACTTCTATTTATACTAATCCAACGGGTGCCTTTCCAACCATCACAATGGTTTGATTGGCGGTTACTGGCAGTTGGTGGTGGTTCAACCAGCACACCCTTTCATTTATTCTCTTCATGAATCATCATGTCCATTCTTGAATAGACACATATAAAGGGTTGTGTTGGTTCATACTAACATGTTTCTATGAACCATTGTGTGATTGTGTCCCTTCACATATAACTGCCATATAACCAACTTACTAACTAACTAACTAACTTTATATACTAAAGCACCCTTAACTTTTGCTTCTATAACATTATTGGTCCAGCAGACATGTCATTCTCAAATGAAAGTCAGCCTATTGGTTTATACTTTCGTTTTAAGATTTATTTCACTTTTATGAGATCTCAATTCCAAATTCATCATTCGTTGGGTTTTCTTGAAACTAGAAAAGCAGCTTTGCAACTCTTCTGGAGTTTACTCAAAGATAAGAATTTAAAAAGACTAACACAAACATGTCCCAGTGGGACTTGAACCTGCAACTTCTGGTTGGTAGAGCACCTTTGGCACCATTAGGCCAAATGCCGACTGATATGAGAAACGTATATACAAAACTATAAAACACCAGTACAATAATATATGTGGAATCGCCGAACCGGTATCACTCGAAGTCAGATATATGGTATAAAACTTACCATCAAGTAGATCTTGACAAGGTAGATTTAGTTGAAGTGGTTGTGTTGACTGAGTGCTTGAAGCACTTGGAATGTTAACATGGTGCTGGTCGCCAATGGGGTTCATCACTACAGCTTAATATTCTGCATAACCAGAACGTATAATGGATGTACAATTAAATACTAACAAATAAGAATTAATCACTAATGCGAGGAATGTATACCTCAAAAGCTAGTCAATAGGCTCAATTAGCTGTATGATTATTTAGTACATGAAAAACTTAAGTTTTAGACATGGATTTATATAGAACTTTGAGTCAGTGTCAACTATTTTTTAAAAATTAAACTAACCAGAAACTAATAATTTTGGGCTTTATTAAAAGGCTTTCCTAGCGTACTAACTTACCTAGCCTTTATATAATTTCTTTAAGTAAACTTGATTGAATATTGCATTCATCATATCTATATATCGATGTTCAATTAAATAAATAAATAAATAAATAAATAAATAAATAAAATAAAATAAAATAAAAAATCATATCTATATCTATATTATATTTTAGGCAAGTACCCATGCATAGCAACCAGATTTTCTAGCGGCAAACAATTATAAGTGCGATATTATAGTTAAGTGTTTCGTGTAACATATAAACTTTGAGAAGAAACATAAATATCAATATGCTCCACTATTAGGCTAGTAGGCAAATGTGTGGGTGGATCACCTAGCTTGTATACTCACACGCCACTTCCCTTGCATACATTCCCAATTCACGCGCGAGTAACGAGGAGAGAGAAGGAAAAAGGTGACAGGCTCACCTAGTGTGACTTTGCAATTTTTATAGTTTTTTATTTGTTTGTGAGTGTGTGTGAGGTATTTAGTAGGGTATATTTGTATAAAGTGGGTATTTTAATGAAATGTGAGGGTAATGTGACCTTGACCACAAATAGGTGAGTGGGTGTGAGGGGAAGTGAGAGAAGAGAGAAAGCTGAGGTGGCACTGAGGTGCAAGGTGAATTTACCCTCTCTTTAGCCTTAATCTTCACCACTCATGTGATAGTTGTGCTCTTGTGTGGGCCAGGATGAGTTATGCATATGTGGAATGCTTCATAGTTTGAGTTAAGGGTGAGCAAACGGACCGGATGGACCGGACCGACCGACAAAACCGACCGGACCGGACCGAACCGGACCGGACCGACCACATTCGGTCCGGTCCTCGGTCTAGGCTTTTTGGCTAATTCGGTCCTCGGTCCGGTCGGTCCGGTCCGGACCGACCAAAAAACCGAAAAAACGTGCCAAAATATGCCTAATTGGACCGGCCCGACCGAAGACCGGACCGGACCGAACCGGACCGAGACCGGACCGACCACATTCGGTCCGGTCTCGGTCTATGGTTTTTCCGGTTCTCGGTCTTCGGTCCGGTCCGGTCTTGGTCGGTCCGGTCCGGTTTTTGGACCATGCTCACCCCTAGTTTGAGTGGTCATAAGTTGTAATAGTCAAAGGTATAATTTGGCTTCTTATGGGTTAGAATTTTTTTATGGCTTGTATCTTTGTCTTTTTGGGTCCCTTTCTCTCTTAAGTAGCTTGTTTAATTGAGAAGGGATGACTTGTATTGTATTCTTGTTTCTTTTGTGGTATAATAAAATTGTTGCTTTAAAAAAATAAAAAATAAAATAAAAAATCTTCACCACTTTCACTTTTATCAATTAGATTGTAAATCCTCTTCAGTCCAAATATCAAACTTAATTCTCAATAATTGGCGTTGGCCTATCTTTATCATCTTCATCATCATCCCAGTTCCATTTTAGCAAATTGGGATTAAAAAAAGGGATTGGGATTGAGATTGGGAGCATGATTAGGAGCGGGATGAAGCTGTATATAAACATTCAAAAGCAGTGCACAATTAGGTGTTATATAAACGACCATGAACTAAAGCAATGAAACAACAAACGATAAATAAAAGATCACAATGTATTAACCTCAACATCAACATTTTTTGATTATTCATTTCCTCAACTTAATTATGAATTATTATTAAAGTAAGAAAAATGTTATGGTGTTTATATAGTAGAGATTAGGATGATTATTTTGAAACTGTTTATTATATATTTAAAATAAAAATAAAAAGGAAAGGAAAGGAACAGTTTATACATATTTATAAATTAGAAAGAACCATGTAACACATATTTGTAAAACTGTGTTTTTATAAGTTTCTATTTTAATTCTCTATTATTGTTAACCTGTGTTTTTATAAGTTTTCATTTCTTAATTGACATTGTTTTTATTAGGTGATAATTTTAAAGTTGGTTAAGATAAAAGTTTAAAAAGTATTAAGCGTTAGATTAGGCAAATCACTTTACTCTTTTTTAAGCAATTTTAAGTTTCAATAATCAACAAATTTGCTTTATAAGTAGTATGTATAAAACATTAATAACTTTTCTTTAATATTTTAGAAACTTAAAAATAAGTAATGTGGTATACCTAAAATATATTTTTAAATTTGAAATTCCTTTTTACATATACTTAACTAAAAATGATAACAATATCAACCACTAATTTAATAGTTTAAAAATTGTTTAAGTCTCAAACTTTT
The DNA here is from genome assembly GCA_014162995.1 of Artemisia annua. Classification (NCBI taxonomy): domain Eukaryota; kingdom Viridiplantae; phylum Streptophyta; class Magnoliopsida; order Asterales; family Asteraceae; genus Artemisia; species Artemisia annua. Next base: position 60,810 of record LBNU01006369.1, on the reverse strand, counting down.
ATATTTTTCATTTTAACCCATTAACTTTCTTTCTTGCAATGAATACAAATTTAATCCATAAGAGTCACATAAAAACTACAAGTTTGCAAGTATAATTATTTGCCGCTATACACCGTCGCTTTGCGCGGGTATTCGTCTAATTTATTTAACGAAGTTTGAAATTTCAAACTTTATCAAAGTTTGTGGGTCAAATAGTAATTAAGTATTTAAATATTTAATAGATTGTATTTGCTTTCATACATAAGGGTATTTAGGTCTAGTAACGTTACCCATTTGTAAGTTGTTAATAAAATTTATTTTCTATATAGATTAATTTAAAAATTGTAATCTAACAAATTTCCAGTGTAGGGTTTGTCAAAGGGAATTGATATGTACACATGAGATTTTATTTTGCACACATAAAATCACATGGGGTGTTATTTGTCTTATTTATTAATTGTATGTGTACAAAGTAAAATTCAGTGTGTACATATCATTGCCATTTGTCAAAATTTCTCGTGCTTCACTAAATAGTAGTTGATGATTAAGTTGGTTAACTGGAAATTTCAAAATGTTATTTACCGTAGTGAATCGTATTTCTATGAAAACAAGTCCTACTTCTATATTGGGCTATACAAGGTAGTAGATTGACTAATATAATCTTATCTTACTATCTTATAATAGAGGAAGACCATTTCCTTCATTAAATATCTTAAACATAAGCAATACAAGTATTCATGCAATGTTTATAATCCATTGATGCATAATTAACACACATTTTTATAAACTCATTTAATGATAAATACAAGTATTAAAATACATAATACAAGTCATGCAAACTGCTAATTAATGATACTTTAAAAACCTCTTTTTAATGAAAAATACAATTAAAAGAACACATCGTACAAATAAAACAAACTACTAAACACAAAAAACAAACAAACAAAATAATACAAACTAAGCAAAGTTTTTCCAAACTTTTGCCATTGCTTATAGTCACTAAACGAACAAGCTAATCAGTAAAGCTATTGCCAAAAACGTACAAATTAAATTAATTATTAGCCCACACATTAAATTACAGGATGCCCGCAGCCGCATCGTGCGGGGATCCTGCTAGTTATATCTATACTATCTATAATGGAAAAATGGTAAAAGTGAAATGTTGAGTTTTCAACAATAGTCAAATGAGAGAGAAAAGTGAAATGTAATTAATACTTTTATTAAAACACCCCATTACTTAAAAGTACAATGATTTATTCACATTGTACAACCAATTAAAATACAAACCGGGTTGACCCGGGACGCTTCAAACCAGCGCGGGTTGACCCGGTTTAATTTGACCCATTTCCGACCCAACCTAGCAAGTTGACCCGGTTTAAATCGACCCATTTTTCGACCGAAACGGTTCAACCGGTTGAACCACCCGGGTCGAACCGGGTTTCAAAACATTATCCATTACTTAAAAGTACAATGATTTATTCACATTGTACAACCAATTAAAACACAAACCGGGTTGACCCGGGATGCTTCAAACCCGGCGGGTTAACCCGGTTTAATTTGACCCATTTCCGATCCAACCTAGCAAGTTGACCCGGTTTAAATCGACCCATTTTTCGACCGGAACGGTTCAACCGGTTGAACCACCCGGGTCGAACCGGGTTTCAAAACATTATCCATTACTTAAAAGTACAATGATTTATTCATATTGTACAACCAATTAAAACACAAACCGGGTTGACCCGGGATGCTTCAAACCCGGCGGGTTAACCCGGTTTAATTTGACCCATTTCCGATCCAACCTAGCAAGTTGACCCGGTTTAAATCGACCCATTTTTCGACCGGAACGGTTCAACCGGTTGAACCACCCGGGTCGAACCGGGTTTCAAAACATTATCCATTACTTAAAAGTACAATGATTTATTCACATTGTACAACCAATTAAAACACAAACCGGGTTGACCCGGGATGCTTCAAACCCGGCGGGTTAACCCGGTTTAATTTGACCCATTTCCGATCCAACCTAGCAAGTTGACCCGGTTTAAATCGACCCATTTTTCGACCGGAACGGTTCAACCGGTTGAACTACCCGGGTCGAACCGGGTTTCAAAACATTATCCATTACTTAAAAGTACAATGATTTATTCATATTTTACAACCAATTAAAAGACAAACCGGGTTGACCTGGGACGCTTCAAAGCCGGCGGGTTGACCCGGTTTAAGTTGACCCATTTCCGACCCTACCTAGCAAGTTGACCCGGTTTAAATCGACCCATTTTTCAACCGGAACGGTTCAACAGGTTGAACCACCCGGGTCGAACCGGGTTTCAAAACATTATCCATTACTTAAAAGTACAATGATTTATTTACATTGTACAACCAAATAAAAACATATCTATCAAATTAAATACGACCAATTAAAACACAAACAGGGTTGACCCGGGACGCTTCAAACCCGGTGGGTTGACCCAGTTTAATTTGACCAGTTTTCGACCCAACCTAGCAAGTTGACCCGGTTTAAATCAACTCATTTTCCGACCAGAACGGTTCAACCGGTTGAACAACCCGGGTCGAACTGGGTTTAAAAATATTATGTTTAATTCCCAAATCTTCAAACTTTTATTATTTTCCGTTTATAACCTATAAACTTTTTTTTATCAATAAACTATCGATCGCTATAAAATCCCGTTGCTATGCACGGGTACTCGTCTAGTATAATGTATTTACCATCTTTTCTTAAATTTTTAAAATTCTTGAAAACTTAATCTAACTAGCGAAACTATTGAACTTAATATAGTTATCTATAGGAAGAAAGTCACACCAGTTATCTATGGCAACTACTTTAATGTTGTAGCTGGAAGAAAGCTAATACACAACTGAAAGGTAAACCACAAAGTGGGACACGATTTGATAAATGTAGGCTTGATTTTATAATTGTCTAATCTCTACTACCTATAATTAATTAAGACAACTTTATAGGAACAATTTGATATATTACGGCAACTTTGTAAATTTAATTAATTACCTATAATTAATTAAGGCAACTTATAGGAACAATTTGATAAACTAAGGCAACTTTGTATATTTAATTAAATAAGTCAACTTTATAGGAATGATTCAAAGCACTTTATAGTTGACTTCTGTTTCGTATAAATGGCAACTATATGCAGGAATTAAGGGTGCGTTTGGTTTGTAAGTGGGATTGGAATTGGATTTGGATTTGGGAAAGGTTTGAAAGAAAATGAGGAGAGAGAAAATGTGTAATATATAAAAATAAAAAATTATTTTATTATATAAACTTATTATTTGTTAAAAATAAAATAGTGAAAAAAATATTAAAAATAAAAATAATTGAAACTAGTGGTGGACATTAATGCATAAGTGGGACCACTTTAAATCAATCATCAAATCCTACTAATTTACCCTACTATCAAATCTATCATTCAATACCTATATTTGAAAGAAAAAAATATACCAAACAACTCTTTTGAATTTTCTTTGATTCTAAACCCCCCGATACCCTCATACCAAACGGGCCCAGATATATCTTAAATATATGATTGAAAGTTGACTATCAAATAAAAAATCGAATTATGTTTCATTTGTAGTAAAGTTAATTGAAATTTATTTGTAGTAATGTAGTAGTAAAGTTGATAAGTATAGGAATGATTTGTTAAGATTTGAAACTGATAATTCAAACTCTGTGCTAATCGTGTAGGTTTTGCTTTGAAGAGAAAACAATTTTATGGTGTGTTTAATAAACAGGCCCAAGCCCAAAATAACCAAACTTATAGCATTTAGGCCCACTGGTTGTTCCAGACATGGTTTAATATATGGGCTTACACCGATTAAGGGACAGCCGCCCATATGGCCATTTGGCTTCACATATCTTTTGCATTTGACGCACCAATAAATAAACTTTCATAAAAAAATTAAAATAAACTATTTGAAGAAAACACTATTTGTAAGCGAGTTATGTGAATGAGTAATTTGATTGATTGCCTTCCATAATACAATGTGCAAATAAATAAGGATTGACAGAGAATTCTAGAATCGGGCTAATGCCCGTTACAAATACATAACACAATATGGGCATGTAAGCGAGTTATGTGAATGAGTAATTTGATTGATTGCATTCCATAATACAATGTACAAATAAATAAGGATCGACAGAGAATTCTAGAATCGGGCTAAGGTCCGTTACAAATACATAACACAATATGGGCTAACATTATTAAGTACATTCCATTTCAAAGCAACCATGCTGCTAACATAGTAGTCACTAGGTACGGTTAAGGCCGTGCTAAGCCCGAAAAGTTAATGTTTATAATCATAGGTAATAAACGTAAGAGTTATCATTCTAACTTTGTGACCTTTATCGTGATGTCTAGATTACATATTAACTTGTTAAAAAAACAATAAAATATTGTTTTATATATTCAAGTCATGTTGCCATAAGCTAAAGCATACCAACATGAAAATGTCTGTCAATGTATGGCTCGTTACGTCGCACCAGGACGACAAATTAAAACATTTTCCTTATATGAATAAAACAAGTTTGTATACTCTCATACCCATACCTTATCATAAAAGCTTTCCTTTGTGTAGTCTGCATTTTGTACCTACATTTCTACAATCAAGTTTCAACTTATAATAAATAAAAAACATAAAATTTTACAAATATTCCAACCACAAAAAGCCACATATACAACTTCAAGAAACACAAGAATCCTCTTAAACTCATAATATTAAAATATATTGTGGAAAATTACAAATACCCAAAAATAAAATAAAATGTAAACAACGACAAGAAAAAAGCTTGCACGTTACCTATTATAATGGGAAAATGATTTGCACACTCAGTTTTTTTATTGGGACACTTCAACACATGCATTAAACAGTTGTACAGTTTATACATTCTGCTTTAACTGGGTGTACATTGAAGTGTCCTAATCAAAAAGTTGAGTGTACAAATCATCTCCCATTATAATGGTATAACATTAATTCCTAAATCTTAAAAATGATTCCACATCACAAATTGAATTGTTTTTTTTAACGGCTGATATTATTAAAAACAAAAATCTNACCGATTAAGGGACAGCCGCCCATATGGCCATTTGGCTTCACATATCTTTTGCATTTGACGCACCAATAAATAAACTTTCATAAAAAAATTAAAATAAACTATTTGAAGAAAACACTATTTGTAAGCGAGTTATGTGAATGAGTAATTTGATTGATTGCCTTCCATAATACAATGTGCAAATAAATAAGGATTGACAGAGAATTCTAGAATCGGGCTAATGCCCGTTACAAATACATAACACAATATGGGCATGTAAGCGAGTTATGTGAATGAGTAATTTGATTGATTGCATTCCATAATACAATGTACAAATAAATAAGGATCGACAGAGAATTCTAGAATCGGGCTAAGGTCCGTTACAAATACATAACACAATATGGGCTAACATTATTAAGTACATTCCATTTCAAAGCAACCATGCTGCTAACATAGTAGTCACTAGGTACGGTTAAGGCCGTGCTAAGCCCGAAAAGTTAATGTTTATAATCATAGGTAATAAACGTAAGAGTTATCATTCTAACTTTGTGACCTTTATCGTGATGTCTAGATTACATATTAACTTGTTAAAAAAACAATAAAATATTGTTTTATATATTCAAGTCATGTTGCCATAAGCTAAAGCATACCAACATGAAAATGTCTGTCAATGTATGGCTCGTTACGTCGCACCAGGACGACAAATTAAAACATTTTCCTTATATGAATAAAACAAGTTTGTATACTCTCATACCCATACCTTATCATAAAAGCTTTCCTTTGTGTAGTCTGCATTTTGTACCTACATTTCTACAATCAAGTTTCAACTTATAATAAATAAAAAACATAAAATTTTACAAATATTCCAACCACAAAAAGCCACATATACAACTTCAAGAAACACAAGAATCCTCTTAAACTCATAATATTAAAATATATTGTGGAAAATTACAAATACCCAAAAATAAAATAAAATGTAAACAACGACAAGAAAAAAGCTTGCACGTTACCTATTATAATGGGAAAATGATTTGCACACTCAGTTTTTTTATTGGGACACTTCAACACATGCATTAAACAGTTGTACAGTTTATACATTCTGCTTTAACTGGGTGTACATTGAAGTGTCCTAATCAAAAAGTTGAGTGTACAAATCATCTCCCATTATAATGGTATAACATTAATTCCTAAATCTTAAAAATGATTCCACATCACAAATTGAATTGTTTTTTTTAACGGCTGATATTATTAAAAACAAAAATCTAGCAAGGAGCTAGACTTTACAAGATGTGGATCATCGGATTTGTAACCACGAAGTCCAATTGAAACAATTTTTTTTATTCCTAGCCGTAACCCATTCGAAGGAGTGTAACACCACTAAATCAAATAAGGAACTCTTCTTCATATTTGTTGAGCCGAATATCATGTTGTTTCTAAACTTCCAAAGCACCCACATAGAAGTCTGGACAATCGCCTCCAGTAATTGTTTCCTTTTAAGCCGAGAATTACAAGAATCAACTCATTCGAATAACTCAAGGACCAAACTATACATCCGAGGGGCCATATCTATCCACCTGAAAATATTCTCCCAAACGTGCGTGACAATATCACAATGTACGAAAACATGGGAAACGTATTCTACCTAGATATTACACATCGAGCAGAGAGATGAAGGCAAGTCAATTCCTCTCGTGACTAAATTAACTCTCGTAGGTAACCTGTCAACACATGCACGCCAAATCAAACTATTTGCTTTAATAGGCACTAGAGGAGACTGATGCAGGTTTTACTTACCAGGTTTTAGTATTTATAAAGTCTCGTTTACCTAAGGTCTACCTTTTACGCACTAACGGACAGTGTATCCGGTCGTGTGTGGTATAGCTAGTTGGTAAAGCCGAGGTCGTCCCAAGAGCTAAGGTGCGGAAATTATCTTAGTTCGTGTCACATTTAAAAGGGAGTTTTGAGTTGAAAAGATTAATTAAACTAATAAAAGTAAATAGCAAGACAATAAAGTAAATGAAAGAGAATCAGTAGAGACGAGGGAGAAGTAGTGTGTAAACTATTGATCACTCGCGTTGTTGATGATCCGATTGACTAGAGTTTTCCTGTAGGCGATCGCTTGATCCTATCGGTTCGGGATGTCAATATTGGCACTTTGGGGGTCACGATGGTTCAAATTCACCTGAGTCTATCTTATATCCTTGTCCCTATCCAAGATATTGTATAAGCCTTGGGTTCATCCGGTCGCGAAGACCATAAGAGTCATTAGGGCCCTCTACTAACATGGACAAGACTAACCGAATGCCGGCATGGTCAGATCTTACACCTCTAACTACGTTAAGTGTCTAGGCATCTGGGTAGGTGGTTCCTCAGGTCTAATTCGCACTGTATGGTGATACTTGTAATCACCAAACGTCACATCGCTAGCGACTTGCTTCCTGAGGGTTAGTGTCCACCAGCAGTAGTCTAAGAAGACACCAACGCTAATCAGCTACGGGAACTGTAGAGTGTCCAAAGCCTCGGCCATGAAGGGAATACAAGACCAATAGACTGAATAGAACGGCGGTGGAAACTAAATCAATAACATAACAATTTCATAACTGAGGCCGTTGAACACGANGTGTGATTCTTCCCTTCGAAATGACTTGGATGTGGCTAGAACTTCGTTCTCCCTCCTTCCTGAGTTTCTCCCAACGTTTCTGTGGTGAAGAGTGATGGGAAGTGATGTGAAAAACTCGGAATTAGGGTTGGTATATATAGGCCCCGACTATGTTATGGCGTAGCTTATTTGAGTTGCTACGCCGTAACCTTTGCAAATTGGTGTTACGCCGTAGCTTGATCAAGTGCTACGGGCGTAATGTCTTGATGATAAGCTTCCTACGGCGTAGTAGATAAGATGGCTACGCCGTAGCTTCTTCCTTGGCCTCGTTAGTTCTTCACTGCCTCAAATGAGATCCTACGTCGTAGCTTGGAGAGTTGCCTACTCCGTAGTGTTCTTTAGTGGACTTCTACGCCGTAGCCAGTTGTTGGGCTACGCCGTAGTCTTCATAAATTATTCATTACGCCATAGGTAGTAGAGCTTCTATGCCTTAGTCTTCGTAAAGCCTTGTTACGGCGTAGGTAGATGAACCTCTACGCCGTAGTTAGTGCAGAATCCATAATTTCCACATATTTGCTTCAAAGTCCTTCCATTTCCGCGTGTTCGTTCTTTTACTCATCTTTACCCTGAAACCAAAATAGGAAAAATAAGAGTATATATTCTTCATATAAGTAGAAAAGATGGGCATTTTAAGGGGGAAATTAACATTTAGATTGTGGGTAAATTCGATGTTATCAAATATCCCCTCACTTGAACTCTACTTGCCCTCAAGTAGACCTTATTAGAATGATTTTAAAAAAGTTATCCCCCAAGAAACTAGAGAATATGAATTTAAAGACTCCCTATGCTAGAATTTATCAAAGCCGAACAGCTCACAAATTGGAACAAACACTCACATCTCTCTCCTAATCTAAGTGTTAATTTTGGGGGTGATCACTCAACGCACAATCATAGAATGTATTCTATCATAGGCTTGGCAGTTACACAAATCTCTACCACTAGAGCAAAGGTCAAAACAATTCTTAAAGGCAATATTGGGTGAACACATATAAGGCTATTTGGGTGTAGCGTTGTTACTAACATACTACGGCAAGGGCGAGAAAGGCAATGGTACATGACCGGAACGCTGGGCAAGACACCAATGACTGCTCAAATCCCTCACCTAAGCATGATTCACAGCTAAAGGGTAGGATAAGACATGGGATGCACAATAATGGTGTAAAATGAAAAAGAAAGCAAATAGTCTTAGCCTATAACCGAGTTGCTACCACTTGTCGTTCATCCAAAGTCCAAGTTTCAAAACGCGAGAATTGGATCATGTAACAAGTGTGTACCATTAGAGGACGTCATGATGGGCACCACACTTGGTCTTCATGTTGGTGATTATGAACCAACAACTTCATTCTTCAAATATGACCGAAGTGGCCTCTTCGATGCTAAATCTTTCAAAGCTCTTATTACGGTGCTATACAAGGGTGCACCAAAGTTAACATATCTACATACGGAAATTCACATTTTTTTTACAACATATCCCCCCACTTGGGATGAACAATACATGTACAATAGTGGGTTTTCTCATGATCTTCAATGATGAGTCTTCAACGTAGGTGTGATTCTTGAATCTCTTGACTTGGACCTCAAATTAGAACAAGTGGCAATTTCCCAATCATAAACAAAGACTACACGGTTGGCTAAGGTGTATAGGTGTATCGAAACAATAATATGGGTAAGAAATGAAAGGATTGGCTCAAAAGGGTGTATCTAGGGGTATCTTGCACTAAAGGTTAGTGCAACGAAGGGTTTAACACGGGGGTCGAATAGTCGATGTGACTAATCGATAAACACACACATAAAGGTTATTTGGGTGATAATCCTAAAATATTGCCTTCTTAAAGAGTTTCTTCCAAATGTATTAAGAAATCTCAATACACTACTCGTACACGGTTTCAAAATGATGTAAAAGCCAAGTTCTAAAGTTTACAAACTACCAGCACACTCATATTTTTGGTGGATTTGGGGTAAAACAGGGTGAAACTGAAATAGGCTAAACCTCACCATTGTGTTAAGGGTTAATGTGCTCGGCTAAGGTCCATTCTAGTTAGGTTCGGAAAAACATGTCAATAGTTTTAAAAGTGGCATAATTTTCAAAATAAACTAGAAAATTAAGGGCAAAATAAAGTTCAAGTAAATAATTCTACTCCCGTCCCCCCACTTGAGTTGTACAAAGTCCCTTTTGTACATAAAATAAAAGATAAAGAGGAAAAGTAGAATTAGAACGAGAACTTCCCTGAAATTTTCTCTTGAAAATGATAGAAGGATCATGTTGAGAAACGTGCCTTCACTTCGCCTAAGGAGCAAACTTCAATTCCCTGGAATCCCACAACTACCAAAAGCATAAAACCTAAAAAGAAAAATAAAAAGAAAACCTAACTCACTTTCATAGGAATCACGGTTGCATTTAGCGTATGCAACAAGCCTTTTAAACCACTTGGTGTCCCAAGTGGACGAGTGAAGTCTCGTGAGGGTTTACAGGGAACACACCCACAAAGTTCATTTAAAAACTATTACAAGTTTAAAGAATGTTTTGTAAAATAAAAAGCATTTTTAAGGTTCAGAAGGTAGCTACGGCGTAGCTGAAAGGGAGTGCTACGCCGTAGTTGCTGATTATATCCAGAATGAAACCTGGAGGGTGCTACGGTGTAGTTAATGGAAGAGCTACGNACTTTCATAGGAATCACGGTTGCATTTAGCGTATGCAACAAGCCTTTTAAACCACTTGGTGTCCCAAGTGGACGAGTGAAGTCTCGTGAGGGTTTACAGGGAACACACCCACAAAGTTCATTTAAAAACTATTACAAGTTTAAAGAATGTTTTGTAAAATAAAAAGCATTTTTAAGGTTCAGAAGGTAGCTACGGCGTAGCTGAAAGGGAGTGCTACGCCGTAGTTGCTGATTATATCCAGAATGAAACCTGGAGGGTGCTACGGTGTAGTTAATGGAAGAGCTACGCCGTAGGAAGGCCCTGGAGAATATTTCTTGGAGTAAAAGTCCAAAAATTAGTTCCCCATTGCAATGCTTCCTTTAGTACCTGCAAAATATTAGTACAAGACATACCAAACCAACAAAATAGCGAAAATAAAAGGAAAAGGATAATTCGGGTTGTCTCCCGAAAGAGCACTTTTGTTTATTATTAGTCATTTCATATACGCTAGTGTATTCGCGTCCTAGCATATCAATGACTCGCTCATCCTTTTTGTAAGCATCACCAAGATCCAAACATCCCTTGTAAAAATCTTTAATTTTTTGATAAGGATAGTTGTATCCGTTTTCTTTATCCTTATTGCTAATGTTGAGAAGGAGTTTGGCTCTACTCAATTGCTTCCGATTCCAATGCTTAAAGTTCTCAACCACTCTTGGCATCTTAAAAATGGTGACATCATTATTATTAGAATGCCATACTACTCCATTTAAAGTGTCAATTTGGATTCCTGACAAGTCTTGGAATGGTTTTCCTAAAATTATTTCTTCTAAACCATTTTCCACAAATTCGATTACGTCATCAAAGATCATAAAATTGACCAAAAAGGAGTAGGTCCCTATAAATACGCTAACATTTTTCACTTCACCAAGAAAGTTATTTCCTAGGTATTCAATCACTTTTTTAAATATTTTATTATAACTTTCCTTAGACATAAGATTAATGGGGGAGCAAATATTAACAAAATGATGAAAATCGGCAAACCCTATTTTGCAAGTGAGTTGCAACGTGTACGGATTTGAATGGTGTATTCTAATTCCTGTTTCGCAAAAACTAGGCTGCGTTGGTGGGTCAAGAGCATCTTCCTCGTCCATTCTTGGTTGAATAACATCCATAGAGTTAATTTCGTGACGTCCTTCCCCATCATCCATTCCGATTCCGTGACCACTTTCTTCAAAATCAATGAAAACGTCAAAGTTTTCAATAGGGGAGCTGTCATTGTTGCTAAGAGGAGCCCCTTGAATTTCATCCTCTTCGAGAAACTTATCTAAGTCGAATTCATCCTGGTCCTGCACATGGTCAACAATACAAACACTACCCTTTTTGGGAGGAATTATTTATTTATTAGCATTAAAAGTGATCTCCTCCCCTCCAACCTCAAGGGTTAGATTTTTGCCGTATACATCAACCTTGGCTTGCGCGGTGGCCAACATAGGTCTTTCTACTATTATAGGAATCTTATTGTCTTCAATAATATTCAAAATGCTAAAGTCTACCGGAAAAATAAATTTATCAATTTTTACCAAAACGTTTTCAACTACCCCCAACGGGGTTTGCATAGACTTGTCGGCCATTTCGATATCAATTTAATAGGTTTTAATTCCCCTACCCAAAGTATTGTGAACATAGAGTAGGGCATAATACTAATGCTAGCTCCTAAATCGGCCAAAGCATTACTGATATTTAAATTACCTATCAAACACGGTAGAGTGAAGCTTCCCGGATCTTTCTCTTTTGGTGGCAACTCATTTCTGAGAATCGCTGAGCATCTTTGATTAAGTTTTACCGAGTTTACTCCCTCTAGCTTGTCTTTTGCCTCCAAAAATCCCTGCAAATGTTTAAGATTGTATGTTTTGGTTTTGATAGATTTAACAAGAGGTGCATTGATAGGAAGGGAGTCCAATTCATCAAGCAATAGTTGCTCCTTTTCGATCCTCATTTTGACTTTCTCGGAGAATGTCTTGGGTTCGATTTCATCGGCTGCTATCACTTTGGTTTCTTCAGGTGATGGTTCCACATGTGAGCTAGCATCCTTTTTTAGACATTCTCTGACTACATTGGTACATTGCTCGACTTTTAACTCAAGATTTCTGATACCTATGTCGTGAGCTTTGAGAGACGAAATCGTGCTTTCAACAAAATTTCTCAACATTTCCTCTTCTCGCTCTTGTCTTTTCATGGATTCTGCAATATACCTCTGCACAGTTTCCTCCAAATTGTTATTTCTGCTTCTTCCTACTAGGCTTTTAACTTCCTCACTCTGTCGGTTCTTTTCAGTTTCATTCCTTTCCTTCCTTGCTCTTTCAAACTCAGTTGCGTACCCACCATCATTATTTGTTAAAGTCTTCATTACCTTATGTTTAAAATTATCCTTAGGTCCATATCCAGTCTCCAAATGCCATTTATGGACATGTTCAGCTGTTCTTTGTATAGCTTGGAAAGCTTTCTCTGGAGTTAGCCCAGGGATAGGTCTCTGTGAGTCAAGGATGTTGCGAGTATACTCATCAAGCCCTCTATAGAAGACAATTTTTAAATCTTCATTTGGTTGTTGAGGTCGTGTGTTGGACATCTATAAAGGAGCTCGTTGTACCATTCCCATGCTTGGTATAGTGTTTCTTCTCTAATCTGCACAAACCTGTAGATTTCCCTTAAAGAAGCTGCTAGTTTAGTAGGTAGGCAGAATCTTTGGATAAATGCCCTCCGTAAATTTTCCCATGTTGCTTTTAATTCACGAGGCAAGCGATTAAACCATTTCCTTGCTTGATCGGTGAGAGATATAGGAAACATTTTGGGCATAAGCTTGTATGTGGAGACATGGGCACTCTCGTAAGTGCTCGCGATGTACAAAACTTCTTCCACATGTTCGTGTGCGTCCTCTTCATCACTTTCTCTTGAAAACTGTATATCTTGTACTTCCTCAATGATTTGTCCCTTGATTTCGAACTTTACTGTTTCAGGCTCCGAATTTACCCCTCTATCATATTCTTCATTGTTCCTGTCCATGTATTGTTCCATAGTCATTGAGTCAATATCGATTTCTTTATTAACTTCCGTATCTGAATCTGAATAGTCACAAAAAGAAAAAAGATTATGAATAGAAATAGGGGTGTTATTTCTTTTTTTTTCAGAATTGCCTCTCGGGATTATCATAAGGAGTTGCCAAATAAGGCTTAGCGCTTCTAGTCTTGTATCCTGATATAGTAACAAATAAAATTAAATAAAAACTTAAATAAAATCCTATTAGCTCCCCGGCAACGGCGCCAAAAACTTGATGCAGGTTTTACTTACCAGGTTTTAATATTTATAAAGTCTCGTTTACCTAAGGTCTACCTTTTACGCACTAACGGACAGTGTATCCGGTCGTGTGTGGTATAGCTAGTTGGTAAAGCCGAGGTCGTCCCAAGAGCTAAGGTGCGGAAATTATCTAAGTTCGTGTCACGTTTAAAAGGGAGTTTTGAGTTGAAAAGATTAATTAAACTAATAAAAGTAAATAGCAAGACAATAAAGTAAATGAAAGAGAATCAGTAGAGAGAAGTAGTGTTAACCTAATTACTACTCTTGTTATGATCATGACTAGTTTTCCTATAGGTGCATCCTATCATATCGTTTGGGGATTCAATATTCATTTCGGGTCAGATGGTCAAATTCACCTAGATCTATCTTATACCTTGTCCTATCCAAAGATATTGTAAAGCCTTGGGTTCAATCGGTACGAATACATAAGAGTCATTAAGCGCCTCTACTAACATGGACAAGACTAACGAATGCGGCATGGTCAGATCTTACACCCCTCTAACTCCGTTAAGTGTCTAGCATTGGTAGGTGGTCCTAGGGTTAATTCGCACGTTTATGGTGATATTGCTATCACCAAGTCACATCCCTAGCGACTTGCTTCCTAGGGTTAATTCCACAAGTATCTAGAGAACAACCAACGCTAATCACTACGGGAACTAGAGTGTCCTAAGCCTCGCCATGAAAGTAAACAAACAATAGATAATAGACGCGTGGAAAACTAAATCAATAACATAACAATTTCATAACTAGGCTAACACCAAGAGGTGTTTAGCCACTCATGTTCATAGTTGCAGTAAAACAATGTTGAATTAATACAAATCTAAGCATGAATCCAATACAAAGTAAAGGAATGAAAACACTTATGATCGGTGTGTGATTCCTTCCCTTCGAAATGACTTGGATGTGGCTAGAACTTCGTTCTCCCTCCTTCCTGAGTTTCTCCCAACGTTTCTGTGGTGAAGAGTGATGGGTAGTGATGTGAAAAACTCGGAATTAGGGTTGGTATATATAGGCCTCGTCTATGTTACGGCATAGCTTATTTGAGTTGCTACGCCGTAACCTTTGCAAATTGGTGTTACGCCGTAGCTTGATCAAGTGCTACGGGCGTAATGTCTTGATGATAAGCTTCCTACGACGTAGTAGATAAGGTGGCTACGCCGTAGCTTCTTCCTTGGCCTCATTAGTTCTTCACTGCCTCAAATGAGATCCTACGTCGTAGCTTGGAGAGTTGCCTACTCCGTAGTGTTCTTTAGTGGACTTCTACGCCGTAGCCAGTTGTTGGGCTATGCCGTAGTCTTCATAAATTCTTCATTACGCCGTAGGTAGTAGAGCTTCTATGCCGTAGTCTTCGTAAAGCCTTGTTACGGCGTAGGTAGATGAACCTCTACGCCGTAGTTAGTGCAGAATCCATAATTTCCACATATTTGCTCCAAAGTCCTTCCATTTCCGCGTATGTTCGTTCTTTTACTCATCTTTACCCTGAAACTAAAATAGAAAGAAATAAGAGTATATATTCTTCATATAAGTAGAAAAGATGAGCATTTTAAGGGGGAAATTAACACTTAGATTGTGGGTAAATTTGATGTTATCAAAGACCCTCTCGTCGGTGTGTCTCCTTCGTCCAGAAGGTGATCATCCAAAGCTCGACGAGTGCCGGCTACACAAGAATAACCCATCCGGATCTAGCTCCCTGACTTGCCTCAAACAGTCAACTAAGTCAACCAAGAGTGCTTGGTCAACAAAGTCAAGCTATGAGAGAGAAAGTGATCAATTTATGATCCGTTGAAAGCACTGTGTACTCACGAGTCGTTAAGTCCCAACGAGATTGAAATTGTGTTTTGGAAACGTTTTGGGAATGAGTGATTTGGGAATAGTAACCAGATAAAGATTTGGATTGATTTACACTAATGGAAATGATATAAATAACTGATATTAACAATTACTAGGAATCAGATAAACTAAAAACGTAATCAAAATTAAAACAAATGCAAATGCGTACTGAAAAAGTGGGAATTGAACAAAAACAAACTACAGGGGGGTGAAAATGACTTTTTTACAAACTTAATATTAAAAGAAAATTTTAAAATAAAGAAAAATATTTTTTTGATTATTTTATTATTTAATATTAATTAAAACTATTTAATTACTTATTATTAATATTTAACTTAAACTAAATACAATATAATATTAAATAAAGCTAAGAAAATGAAAATTGATTTTTACAAATTCTAAAATAACTTAAAAATGATATAAAAACTAAAAATATGTCTTTTTGTCTTTTTATGAATTTAATATTAATTAATTACTAATTATATTAATTAAACTAATTTAAATTACAAATTATACTACAAATGACTTAGAAAATTAAGAAATATTTTATAAAACTAACTAACTAATACAGGAACCCTAAAAAATTATAAAAAGTTTATAAAAACTATTATTAAACTATTTTACTAATTATTTACTTAGTTATTAATTAAAAGCTAGTTAAACTAATTTAATTAAGATAAATAGCAAATAAACAGTAATAATTATAAAAATATTTTCTAAAAATACTAAAGGATTTATAAAACCTAAATATAAAAAGGTACTGGTGATTAAAATTAAACAGTAGAGATTTTATTTTTGGTTTTTCAATTAAAACTAATTTAACTAATATTAATTATTATAAATACTAAATGAAAAGATAAAATCTAAGAAAATTACTAGAAATACTGCAAGATGTCAGGAATTTAACAAAATTATAAAAATGAAAATTGCTTTTTGAAAAAGCTGAGCAATAAGCCAAATGGCTTAAATAGAAGCCATCACTTTATTAAAAGTGATGATTTGTTGATTTTTCTTTTTGACAGATGTTTATACACTAAAAATGGACAACTTTTGTGAAAACACTTTTTGTGAAACTCAAAATTAAGCAGTTTATGTGCTTATAATTCCCATAGATTGCTTTTTTATGGATTTCAATAAGAAAAAGCTCTAAATAAGCTATAAACTGATAACCATTGATGATTTTGGAAACAAATAAGTTAAATGGACTGAATGGAAGCTAAATCATTCAAATAAGAACACAAAATAAGCCACAAAATAGGAATAAGCAATTCCAAAATCAACAGAGCAAACAGAACCAAAGTAGCAAACTTGCAGGCCTTGTGGGGCCCACAGGGGTAATCAGAGGTCCAAGATGAGACTTGATTCAATAAGCTGAGCTTATGGGTTCTCCAAAAAGCTTAAGCTCACACTGTGGGGTCCACAGTTGAGCTTTTGAGGAGCTTTTGAAGATGGGATTGTACACTGATGAGGCAGTGTATTGGGTGATATGGGACAAACTATAAGCTAAGAGCAGGGCTAGTAAATGAGCTCAAAAGCTTGGAATAAGCACTGAACTAATGAATTAGCTAGGTTAGGAGTCTAAAAAGCTAATAAGCAATGAGTGGGTCCCACTAATGAACACTGTGCAAGTGTGCAAAGTTGGTATACTCACTGGGTACAGGGGAGATTTATAAAAAAGTACCAAGAAAAAGCTAGAAAATAAGCAGTTTATACTAAGAGATAAAAATAAGTAAAAATACTTTAATGGAGGTTAGCAACCAAATATTAATACCTAAAAAGCACAAATTCTAAAATCTAATATGAAAGCCTAGAGAAAATGGGCAAGTTAATTCAAAAACTTTTCAGTGTGAATTTTGACTTTTGATGAAAAACTATTATGTTGACTTTTATGGATTTTGATCCTTTCTAATTAACTGATTATGATATAATAAGGTGTTATAAGGCTTACTTAAGCTATTCTAACCACTTGTGAATGGATAATGAAGGTTGTGGACTCAAAAATTCCAACAGTGTACTGAACGTATGGATTAAAGATGTATTTGACTATTTTGACAAAAGACCCTTGGTTTTATGGTTTAATTAACCTAATATGAACCTAAGTGACTGAACTGCACCAAAAGCAACTACAAATACCCACTAGAACACAGACAACAAGCTTGAGCCAAACATACCTTTTAAAAAACAGTTATGAGAGATTAATGAAACAAGTCAAGCATTCAAGCCATGAAACTGCTAACTGAGCTTATACTAACAAGAATTAAGCTTAAATAAACACAATTAAACATTATTTAACAACTACAATCTCCTAAAACAGATTATGCAACTTGAGCTTATAAAATCAAGAATTATTAAACAAGAACTTGAGACCTTGATCCCTGGCTTAACCAAGGTATCTTGAAACTGCAACAAGCTCCTAGCTTATCAAAGATAAGCTAGGTAAAGTCCACCTTGCCATTCCAT
Source organism: Artemisia annua (assembly GCA_014162995.1). Lineage (NCBI taxonomy): Eukaryota > Viridiplantae > Streptophyta > Magnoliopsida > Asterales > Asteraceae > Artemisia > Artemisia annua. Next base: position 42,832 of record LBNU01006369.1, on the reverse strand, counting down.
TATTGGCAACTTCCTTAGCTTCCTGTCTCATATGCATAGGTACCCTGTTGTGTTTGTTTTTTGCTTTTATTTTTTTCTTTTTATGTTTTCTTACAACTTTAAATATCCTAAGTGAGCTTATGGAACAGTGAAACTGGCTTTAAGAGATTATTAAGGCAAAAAGAGAAATTTCAAATTGAAATGCTAAAACAGAATTGGAACTGAAATATTTGAGTTTTTTTATTAACAAAAGATCAAATTACAATATTAAAGCAGATTACAAGCTTTTAAAAGAAAAGATTACAACTAATTTAAGTTTTACACTAAATTCGACACTAGTTTAAAGCTAAGTGACTACACACTCTTCATTCTTCATCCCTTCTTCTTTTATAGCCACTCCAAGGACTCCACTTGACCTTCTGAGCACTTCCCATCACCATTGGATCATCAAAATTAATCTTAGCCATCCATTGAGTTTTGGCGCCAAAATAAAAACTCCAATTGGGACTGATTTATAGCAATTGGGGGGATGGTGGCATTAAATGCGTTTGTTTTGTTAGGTGAGAGTGGTGAGGTGAGTGGTTTGGGCGGTGGAGATGATGGGGTGGTGAAGTGATGGTTGCAGGTTGCAAGTTAGGGGGGGGGGAAAGGGGTGGTTTGACTATGGTCAAATATGGGGGACGGGGGAGATTATTATAACAGAAGGGGGTGTTGGGTTTAAATGGGAGTGGGCCTGGAGTTGTGATGGGCCAAGGAAAAGCATGGGCCAAAGGGGTGGTGTGTTTGTTTTTGGACTTGGACTGGATAAGGGAGTGGGTTTGTTTTGGATTTGTGGGTTTATAATAACAAGGGCCGTTTGGTTTGTAGATTATTACAAGGACTAATTGTGTAATTTTCTGAAAATGAGGGACCTGAGTTGTAAATTTTCCAAAGTTGTTCCAAGGGTCTTTTCTACCAAGTATGAATAGTACAAGGTCCATAGTTGACTTTTCCACTCTTGAAATTCCCAGGGACTAATTCTGCCAATTTGTGAAACTTCAGGGACCAATCTTGTAATTTCACCAAACTTTTCACCCAATGATTATTTTTGCCAAAGTTCAATAATACAAGGAACATAATTGTTAATTTCCAAAAGATCTTAATCCCAGGGGCTATTTTTGACAACTTTGCAAAGTTCAGGGACTAAACTTGTAAACTTTTGAAACTTTTCATCAAAGGACTAATTATGACAACTTGTGAATTTTAAAGGACTTTGGTTGACTTTTCTTTCAAAATAAATGCTTAGGGACTAGATTTGACAAGTTTTGAAAGTTGAGGGACTGAAACTGCCAATTATGCAAACTTTGTTCATTTTTCATTTTTTTTCAAACATTTTGCATCTAAAACATATAAAACACAACCCTGGGATATTTTCAGTATTTTGATGCATATTTGGGTGTTTTTGGATGTTTTGGCAGTTCAGATACGACAAAAATGATGAGTATTTACTCACTCATCACTCCCACGACCATTTATTTTCTGAATCTACGAGATGAATTTGATCGATCAAGCTTTCCATATTTTGTAATTGGGAGCCTGTTTTACTTTTAGGCCGGATATTGCTAAACCAATCCAAAACCCAATTGTTTGCAACTCGTCTATCTGTAACTGAGCATGATTTATTTACCTCCAATGCGTAAAGCCTAGGATAAGCAACAATTAAAGGATGGCTGCCTACCCATAGATCTAACCAAAAGAATGTATTTTCACCATTTCCTATATTTCGTTTAATCACAGAGTGAGGAATGAGCTGTTGCATGTGCATGTTGACAACAATTTTGCTTATGTCTTTCCATGTACCACTCCCTTTTTGATGAATAAGAGTCTCGTTAAGACCAGCATGAACACCATGAATACTCTTTATGATATTTCTCCAGACTCCGTTCGTGTCGGTATGGAATCTCCACCTCCATTTATAAAGCAATGCAATATTAAAAGCCCATAAACTTCCTATTCCAAGACCTCCTTTCTCTTTTGTATTTAGCACTTTATTCCATGCAAACGTGACATCTTCTTTTCTGTTTCATCACGACCCCAAAATAATTAGGCTCGCATACTTTCCATTTTCTTCAAAACAAATTCTGTAGCCTTAAACAATGAAATGTAGACACCGAGACTACCCAAAACCGATTTAATAAGAGAAAGACGACCTCCCACTGATAGTAATTTAACTTTCTAGCCTCCCGGTTTCTTTTTGAAATGATTGATCAACACCTCTCAATTGACTTTCCGGTTCATTTTGCTGCCTACTGGCAATCCCAAGTATGTAAAAGGAATGTAGCTGCTGAGCAACCAATTCCTGATGCAGGTTTTACTGACCAGGTTTTAATATTTATAAAGTCTCGTTTACCTAAGGTCTACCTTTTACGCACTAACGGACAGTGTATCCGGTCGTGTGTGGTATAGCTAGTTGGTAAAGCTGAGGTCGTCCCAAGAGCTAAGGTGCGGAAATTATCTAAGTCCGTGTTACGTTTAAAAGGGGGTTTTGAGTTGAAAAGATTAATTAAACTAATAAAAGTAAATAGCAAGACAATAAAGTAAATGAAAGAGAATCAGTAGAAAAAAGTAGTGTTAACCTAATTACTACTCTTGTTATGATCATGACTAGTTTTCCTATAGGTGCATCCTATCATATCGTTCGGGGATTCAATATTCATTTCGGGTCAGATGGTCAAATTCACCTAGATCTATCTTATACCTTGTCCTATCCAAAGATATTGTAAAGCCTTGGGTTCATCGGTACGAAGACATAAGAGTCATTAAGCGCCTCTACTAACATGGACAAGACTAACGAATGCGGCATGGTGATGAGGTGAAAAGTGTACCCATTTTAGGGGGTCATTTAAGCCCTAATTCGTGTTAATATGATCAAATATTGCCTTAAATCGTTCCTTTTGTCATTTTAGGTACTTTTGAGAAGAATTCTGGAAAACACATCATTTTGGACGTTTTTGGAGCATAAAGTGAAGAAAACGACAAAGTCTCAAAAGAATGCTGGAAATCCTTCCTGACGGCGTCAGTGTCACAAGGTGACACCGTCAGCTATGCAGACAAAGGAGTGGAGTTCAGACTGTACCAGACGCCCTAAGCAAGAATTGTGATGTTTACACCTGACGGCGTCAGGTGTTAATAATCCTAGGCCGTCAGGTGTAATGCTAATGAGAGACGGCCCAGCTCGAGTTTACAAGTGACGGCGTCTGAAGTAGATCTAGGCCATCCGAGAACCCTAGAGGCGGCGAGCTGACGGCGTCAGGATGTATAAGCTGACGCCGTCAGAGTGTATTTTCTATATATACTTTTCTATTTTTCATTCATTAGTGTGCAACTTTTTGGGAACAACCCTAGACGATTTTATCAGCTTTTTTAATGGTTTTTCACCCTTGATTCTTTCATGTTCAATTAAAGATAAGTCCCCCTTCAAATTAATCAATATGTCTATGTGTTGGTTAATTATATCTTATGCTTGTCTTTCAATTAACATGCTAGGCTAGATTTATCTTGTGTTTGCTTAGATCTAATGAAACCTAACTATTGATTATTGGTTGTTGTTAAGATCGTTTTAGCTCGAGGTTTGTTAGACCTCATCTAGGGATTACACAATAATAATGATTAAGAATAAGAATGCACAGCGAAATATATAAACATCATTATTATTGAACAAAGGCTTCTTCGTCATCATCTCTACTCTAACATACACCATAAGCCCCAATGCTACGTGATCAAGTGTAGCACGGTTACTAATCTAACAGGAATCATAAAGATCCTTGAGGCTATAAACAATCATACCCTAGGCGTTTTCCCCATAAAACGCCTCAACACACACACGCTTTTACTGGTTACATTGTGACACACATGAATGATAAACCTAATTCCCTGTATCTCTTTATATAATAGAGATACTAGGGTTACAAAGGATATTCTAGAATAATAAAAAGATATGCAGTAATCTTTTTCTTTCTTTGCAAGTTTCTTCCTTTGTCTCCATAAGTCCCTCATGTTTCACATGTTTTGTCTTATCAACTTAATTATAATTCCCAACAATCTTCCCCTAGTTGATAATGACAAAACTAATAAGCATGAACTTCCCCTGAAGTTAATATGTCATGAAACATGTGACTTCCCCTTAAACCATGCTATGTCATCAAGGATCTTCAAGCTGCAATCTTGTAAATCTTCTTCCCCTTTTTGTCATCATCAAATAGGGGACAAATATAAGCAACCTTGATCTTCACAACCACGAATCAATAGTACACGTCCAATCCATCTTCCCAATGTTTCAAAGTCGCCCACCATTAAGTTTTCCGCATCTATAAATGGACTTGAAACAATAGAAATCAAAACTAGCAGTAGTAATAACAACTAGCAGTTGTAAAAACCTTCACCTTGAATGATACATGTAGATGGTTAAACATTTAATCAATAAACTTCCCCTGAAACCCATATGCTAACCATCTCGTGAATGTAGGCTCCATGTAATGATCACTGATGAAGAAAACTAAGTATTACCAACTTGATGCTGAAGTAGAACAACCCAAACTCATGTCTTAAATATAAATTCGAACGTATACCCAAAACGATGTATAGGGAGACCGCAATCTCTTGACAATAATCACTGAGCACAATAACGTTACTCCTTCAAGTGTTTGTCAATTCGTAGATATAATAAGAACACAAACCCGAATAATTCCACTTCATCATCAAAGAAGCAATAAATAATCTTAGTCACCAATGAGAATAAATAAGAACGAGCCATAAATCTTTGAAGAACCGAACCAAAAATCATCTTGTGTGTGGAATCAAAAACTCCAAAAATCCAAACTTCAAATCAGAAATATTCGAAATTCTTCCCCTGAATTCGAACACTCAATATAATCAACTTCCGTGTGTGTGTCATCGAACAAAATCCATGTACTGTCGGATATCAAACAATAAAAAGAACCATATTTCTTCCCCTCAATGCTCGTAACTCATGCTCACCAAATAGCTTCCATGTTGTGTGTCAAACTTAGCCGAAAACCAAATCATATAATATGCATACCACGTATATGTTTAGCACACAACCTGTAATACTAAAACAAATATCTCGTCTTCTAAAAACAAATACCCTTAGTTATCAGTAACCTCAGAAGGACAGTAGCCAATCAGCAATCGATAGGAATTTAATATTCATCAATACCACCGACCCATGATGCAAAAATCTAAGAATAAAATGAATGCACCGTCCCATAATCATGATTGTTTAAATAAAGGAATTAGTAAGANTTCTTCCCCTTTTTGTCATCATCAAATAGGGGACAAATGTAAGCAACCTTGATCTTCACAACCACGAATCAATATTACACGTCCAATCCATCTTTCCAATGTTTCAAAGTCACCCACCATTAAGTTTTCCGCATCTATAAATGGACTTGAAACAGTAGAAATCAAAACTAGTAGTAGTAATAACAACTAGCAGTTGTAAAAACCTTCACCACGAATGATACATGTAGATGGTTAAACATTTAATCAATAAGCTTCCCCTGAAACCCATATGTTAACCATTCGAATCTCCAATTCTGTAGACTATATGTAATGATGAAGAAAACTAACCATTACCAATTCGATGCTGAAGTAGAATGTCCCAAACTCATGTCTTAAATATAACTTCGAACGTATACCCAAACGATGTATAAGGAGACCGCAATCTCTTGACGATAATCACTGAGCACAAATAACGTAACTCCTTCAAGTGTTTGTCAATTCGTAGATATAATAAGAACACAAACCCGAATAATTCCACTTCATCATCAAAGAAGCAATAAATAATCTTAGTCACCAATGAGAATAAATAAGAACGAGCCATAAATCTTTGAAGAACCGAACCAAAGATCATCTTGTGTGTGGAATCAAAAACTCCAAAAATCCAAACTTCAAAACAGAAATATTTGAAATTCTTCCCCTGAATTCGAACACTCAATATAATCAACTTCCGTGTGTGTGTCATCGAACAAAATCCATGTACTGTCGGATATCAAACAATAAAAAGAACCATATTTCTTCCCCTCAATGCTCGTAACTCATGCTCACCAAATAGCTTCCATGTTGTGTGTCAAACTTAGCCGAAAACCAAATCATATAATATGCATACCACGTATATGTTTAGCACACAACCTGTAATACTAAAACAAATATCTCGTCTTCTAAAAACAAATACCCTTAGTTATCAGTAACCTCAGAAGGACAGTAGCCAATCAGCAATCGATAGGAATTTAATATTCATCAATACCACCGACCCATGATGCAAAAATCTAAGAATAAAATGAATGCACCGTCCCATAATCATGATTGTTTAAATAAAGGAATTAGTAAGAATGAGAATTCACCAACCCATAATAAGAATGTTGCATTCTCCTCCAATCAACAATCAATTATGTACGAGGTATCTATTATGAAGCAATCATCATCAGTAGCTTTACTTTCCAAAAAGTACGTTCAATGTCATAAGTAACCTCCTAAATCATTCGTACCCTTGCTAACAAACACCAGTAACTCCACGCATATCCTCGCATAACAGAATAAGTGAACATCATGAGCAGTGGAAACCTAGCGTTGGCAGTGGAAACGATCAAGGCAGCAGTGGGAATTATATATGAGCAGTGGAAAAATTGTGAGAGCAGCGGAAATAAACAAGCATAGCAGTGGGAATGTGGTACCATCAGTATTGATTATGTAGCGTACCACCTTTACTTTTCATCACTTTCGTAACCCCAATGACCAGCAACCAAATGTCATCAGTAGACTCACTTCAAGACTAGGGTTACTTTACTATTTGCACCAGTAACGTCATTCACAGAACATTCACATTAGACCGTTAATCCTTAAGCAAATCCAAAACCAGTAACTTCAGTCATATACGCATATTAGAAGTAGGTCTACTCTCAATAAATAAAAAGCCAGTAATCATAGTAATATCACTAGTAGACCATGCAATTTCTTCGACTTGTAGACTGAAAACCCTAATCAGCAGTGAATCTCCACCAGTAACTTTATTCGACATATCATGAGTAAACACTTAGGGTTTCCACAAATCACGATTTTAGGGTTTGGATCTGCTATATAAATCTCTCTTAATAAAATAATAGCAGCAAGCACAATTTGCAACAATAAACTTGAACATCCTTGAACCCTAAAAAAATTCAGAACTGAGGGTTTCAAAGAAAAACTTTGACAGCTTGCCAAACTAGGGTTTCAACAAAAACCCTAAAATTATATCGATCATACACATCCAAAGCAGCTTTCTTTGATAAATAATGACTTCCATGATGACTTAAGATCATATGAACAAGGAAATCAATGAAAAACCGAAACCCTTTGAAAGAAAACCAAAAATTCGACTTACAAATAACAGTTTCTGCAGCAGTTTTCGACAGCCAAGAACTTTCAGTTGAAAGCTCATATCAAAGATCCCTCCGGTGAGAATCTTCCTTGATATGTAGAGAAGCTTCAGTAAAAATTTTAGCAAGATCCAACGGTTAACGAATGAGAAATCGCGTCTTGAAAACTGTCCTGCAGTGAGTTCCGAAAATTGAAACAAATTCGAATTTTTTCTTATTTTTCGACAAACCAAACCTTGTTTAATCCCACGATCACGAGCCCCTTGGCTCTGATACCACATGTTAAGATCGTTTTAGCTCGAGGTTTGTTAGACCTCATCTAGGGATTAAACAATAATAATGATTAATAACACGATACGCAGCGGAATAAACAAAACAATCATTATTATTGCTACAAAGGTTTCTTCGTCATCATCTCTACTCTAACATACATCATAAGCCCCAATGCTACGTGATCAAGTGTAGCACGGTTACACTCTAACAGGAATCATAAAGATTCTTGAGGCTAAGACTACCCTAGGTGTTTTCCCATAAAACACCTGTACACACACACTTTACTGGATGTTTACATCTTGACACACATGAATGATAAAACCTGTACCCTATGTCTCTTTATATAATAGAGACATTAGGGTTTACAAAATACTACGAGGGACTAATAAATAAAAACTTCTTTACCAAGCAAGTCCCTAGTCTTTTGTCAACATAAGTCCTTCGTCTTTGTCTTCCTACATCTTTCATATTTTGTCAATATCAACTCAAAGTATAATACCCAACACATGTGACCGACACCCTGACAATTAAAACACTTAACCAAATTTCCCTGATTCACGTTCATATTCCCATTGTTCCCACCAACCTGAGCTGCAACATTTCCAACCTGATTTCCCATAGCCTGATTACCAACATATTGACCCCGTTGATTCCCAACAAACTGACCCATCTGATTCCTTTGACCCATCCTATTTCCTGCAAACTGACCCATTTGATTCTGATTCCCCATGTGAAAGCCCGTAGCATATCCTTGCTGATTCCCCATAACACCAACCATTTGACCCGTATTGCCCATATTGAACCTTGGTTGAGCAATCTGCTTGTTACGAGTGTTTGATGAAATTCGTTGGTTGTTGTTAGTTGGAGTTGAATAGCGTCCTTGGAATGCCTTAGTCAGAAGAGAAAATGCTTGAGTTATTGCAGCAAGATTCTCATCATTATCAATGAATTCGGGTTCTTGGAATAGTTGATCTGGTTGTTGTTGAATGACATCATGTTGTTGTGGGTAGAATGATTGTTGATAGAGAGGTGTTGGTTGTGAAACGTATGGTTGTTGCACATAGTTGTGAGTGGAAGATGATGATGGTTGTTGTGTGTTCACTTGTAGAGGTGTTGGTGTTGTAGCAATGAGTGCAAGAGGATCATGATTCTTAGCCAACTTTTCCTTCCTAACTTCATTTGCCTTAGCTTGGTTTTGCTTCAAGAAGTCATAGATTTGATCATAATCCACCTGATGAAGATTCTTGGTTTGGTTGACAATTGTGACATAGCGACCCCATTCTTCTGGTAGATTGTTGATGAACTTAATGTTTGTCACAATTTGTCGTGGTTCCAACTTGTTTCTAATCAGCTCATTCATCAAGGTACAAAACCTGGTGTAGTATGATTCAATCTGTTCACCTGCTGTGGATGTGAAGTTTTCCCATTTTGTTAGAAGCTTGTTCTCAACATCTTGTTGTCCAATTTCTGTTCCATGACAAAGTCTTCTAACTCGTTCCCACATAGCATAAGCTGATTGACAACTGTCGACTGCAGCAAAGATCTCACGAGGTAAACCAAGTTGAATAAGATGCATTGCCATATCATCTGCTTTAATCTGCTTCCAGTCTTTAGCTGTGTAATCTTCTTCCTTTTGGAGACGAAAGAATGGTTGAGTAGGAGGTGTTCCATCTGGATTACCCGGATCAAGGATTTCTTTTGGCTGGAATGGACCGTTTTCAATGGATTTGATCATGAGTGTACCATCATCTTTGGTTTTGATGTAGCGAAGCATACGGCTTGTCCATGGAAGATAACCACCCTTTTCAAGCATAGGAGGACGGTTTTCAGCACCGGCAGCATGAATATCTTGTTGAGATGCCATTATGATTCAGTGATGATTTGATAAAGTTGATTTAGGATCGTTCCAACGAAATAGGAGTAGAGTTTGGTGTTAAATTTGTTGTGAAAATCGGTTCTGAAAACTTAAAACCTCAATAACTTCTTCTCGGAGAGGATTTAGACCTTGAAGGTTGGGTTGAATGATCTTTAATTGATTCAACGTGCTGTTCTCCTCGATCTCACGGTCGTTTTGATAGGTATTTCGTCAAAAACGGAGTTACGGATCAAAAGTTATAGCCGTTTAAAGTTTAGACGTCAAAAATCAACCAAGTTCCCAAGTTTTCGACAAATTAACCAAGTTCTCGATAAATTATCCAAGTTCTCGATAAATGACCCAAGTTCTCGATAAGATCCAAGTTCTCGATAAATGGCCAGTGATCTCGATAAGATGAAGTTTCTCGATAAAGTGGAGACAAGTTATCGAGATCTTTGTCTAAGATGAGATAAAGTATGTTTTCGACAAAGTTGAAAAGAATTTCGATAAATTCACTAGATTTTGAAAACAATATGTGATTTCGAAACTTTTGTGAAGATCTCGATAAATTTCAAGATTTCGATAAATTTCAAGATTTCGATAACAAATAGCCAAGTTTCGAGATTATACAATAACAAAACAATCCACCAAGTCGAAGTGTTTTCTTTCTTATACAAGAGAGAAATGCACTGAGTAATCAACGAAAACACCAAGGAAGCAAGTATGAAGGATCTCGATAAATTAGGGTCTGAGGTTCTCGATAAGTGGTCAAAATTTGGCAGATTTTTGTTTTTCAAAAAAGCACACCCAAATCAAGTTTTTAATCCAAGATTTTTGTACTTCTAAGCTTAAAAACAACAAAACTACAAGAAAGTTGCAAACTTGATGATTTTTATGAAAATTTTTTAAAATTTCGAAAACAAGTACAAAAACAAGGACGATTTTTAAAGCTTGATTTTATGCAAAAAGATTGAAACTTTCTTGTTGAGAAAGGTTTATAACACTAGTTTGTAAACAAAAGAGTGTTAAAAACACAAAAGAACAAGAAAGATACGAAATTTTTGTATAAAAACATGAGAAAAACTTCAAAAATATGAAACAAAACAAACTCAAACACTCTTAAATCATTGTTAGGCGATTGATACCACTTGTTATTACGTAAATATCACAACTTTATCAATCTAAATCACGTATAATATGTAGAAAAGAGATGAGAAATGGTGACTTGATGTATAATATGAGGCGTATGGAATAGAACTTATATTAGAGAAAAACACACATAAAACACATACAAGCACACACCTCAAATGAGAGTTGGAGGTGTATTTATAGTACAATTCGTGGATGCCCTAAAGGCTTTGATGGGCTTGGGCTTGGACTTGGTTTTATACTTAAGTCTTAACTTATAACATATTAGCTTAACTAGTCCAAGGCCCAACGACTAATTCTACCTACACGACACACTATATTACATATGAGACCGACCATCACTTTTTCTATAAAATTTAAATGCTAACACTGTCTATCATTCCAAGACCAATCATATTCAGATTAGGCATCATTTTATTCATGATTGGTATGAGCATAGGCTCTTTAATGTTGTTAAGGTTCACACATATGACAATGTAGCTGATCTACTTACCAAAGGATTTGATGTCTCAAGATTCAAGCATTTGGTGGTAAGTATTGGTATGATTAATTATTAAGCTATGTTTGAGGGGAGGACTTCATTTAGTCCTATGCATTATTTGAGGGGAGGCAATGCAATGTTATTGATGATGTGGTAAAGATAATGGGAAAGTACTGCTTGAAGTTTTGGCTGAAAGTACTGCTTTGGGAAAGTACTGCTTTGAAGGGTACTGCTGACGTGTAAAGTACTGCTACGTGGAAAAGTACTGTTCTAACGGTCAAAAATACGGGGTAATGGTAAAATACTTTGTTATGGAATGGATACATGCCAAAATAACGGTATACGCATTAAATGGGATTTGATCTTTCTTATCTTATCCATATTTAACTAACCCTACCGCCTTTTTACTCTCACTTTTCTACTTCCCATTCATATATCCTTACGCCACCACTTCGATCATCAATTTACCCTCTACGTACAAATTCTTCTACTACCAATTCACAAATGGCTCGTTCAACTTGTAGTAGACATAATATCTTCGCTAATTTGGAAAAGACAGAATTGAATCTTGATTTTCATGCGGTGATTGATTTCCTCACTAGGTCTTCAATCAATTACTCTTTATTGGTCAATCCAGATATAATTGGGCCATGGATTCAAGAATTTTGGGCTACTGCTACATCGGGTTGGGAAGAACCAGATATCTCATTCATTACGGCTAAAGTTGCTGGGAGGAATATTAGGATTACAGAGGCTAGTATTCGAGCAGACCTTATGTTTCATGATGAAGAAGGTATTGTGAAGTTTGACAAACAAGTACTTTGGGACACGCTTAGAGACATTGGGTATGAGGGTTCTCTTACTAAGCTTACTTTTGAGAAACCCTTATTCAGTCCACATTGGAAGTATATTATTCATGTTCTTCTCCATTGTCTCAGTAACAAAAGTACTGCTTGGAATGAATTCAGTCAAACCATAGCTTCTGCTTTAGTGGGATTAGCTACCAAACAACCATTCAACTTCTCCTTCATGATTCTTGATGGTATGCACAAACATATCAAGAATGGTTCACCATTTTTGATGTATCCCAGGTTTGTTCAAATATTTTTGAACAAACAGCTTGAGGGTGTTCCCAAACCCCAAAATTTTTTGCCAGCTATAGCCCTTCCTGACAAGGTGTTTACTTTCATTGCTACCAAGAGTGCTAAGTTTTCTGGAAGAAACACTCCTTTAACAGCACATATTTTGGAAGTGGCACAAGCTGTTAGAGATGCTGCTCAAGAGGATTCAGATCATGCTTCTGAACATTCAGACTCTGCTCCTACTCCGTCCCAAGCTCAAGATGTTTCTCAACATACTGAGTAGTCACACTCAAGGGGAGGAGCTGCTTCTCAACATGTTGATTCTTCACCAGTACAAGAGGATTCTCAACATACTGCTTCAAGAGAAAAGACTGCTTCTTTGCAAGGTACTGCCATTGAAGATTCAGACCATGGTGAGTATCAACCACCATCTCCCAATGATTATACTTCCACAGATGGGTCTCAAACATCTGGAGAAGATGAGGGAGTGATGGCTGATGAGGAGGAACCTGCTCAAGAAGGAGTACTGGACAATTATGCCTTAACAAGGGAATTAAGGAGATTGAAGAAAGCTTATGATGATCAAGCTGCTGCTATGGAGAAGTTAAAGAACAAGTATAAAAAGTTGAAGAAATTGGTATGGACTCTCATTCAATAACATGCAGTAGGTATTCAAAAACCTAAGAAGGTTTCTAAGCCTAAGAAGAGGAGGCTCAGGAAGCATTCTTCATTCACAGTAGGGAGGAATCTGGAAGATGTAAATTTGAATGAAGATGCTGGTTTGAATGAAGATGCTGATTTTGATAATGATGCTAGTTTTAATGATAATATTCAAATAACACCACTTGAAGAAAACATTTCTCATCAAGATACTGCTAAAAGGAAGTGTAGAACACTAGATAACATCACAAACATAAATAATCTTGTGGTTTGGTTCGTTAGAAGTAAGAAAGAAAGAAAGAAATTCTAGAGAGAGAAAGTTAGAGAGAGAAAGAAGTGAAGCCTTAGAGAGAAAACCAAAAAAAGAAAAATAGAATTATGAGAAGGCTTACCCTCTCCAAGGATGGAGAGGGGTTTATATACATGGGTTATTGCCACTTGGGCGTGCCACTTGGGCTGCGGATCAGGTATACAGTGGGTAAAGACCCGTCCTTCTTCCGCGAACTAATCAACATCTAAACTACGTTTAACTCACTAATGTAACTACTACGAGCTAAACAATGCTTAATCATGTCGGGGGTGACCGAATCTTTCTTATACAAAAATCGTATTCCTAACAATCTCCCCCTAAGAGAGGTCACCCTTGTTGATCTTGATTCTTGATTTCTTGCATTGAGATCTTTGTAGATTGTTTTGTAGCTCGTAGTTGTTGATTCTTCACTAATGTACGACTCAAGATGACTTCCTTGATGTATATGATGATCTTTTGACTTTGCTCTTCGCTCTTCATCCATATATTTAGCTTCAAGTCATCTTTGAGTGTATGTGTCTCTTCGTGATGTTTGTGTTAGTCTTTGTGATGTCATGCTTACACTCTTCTTGATCATGATCTTCTGCATCAGAGTTGAGGAAGCATAGTCGAAGCCCATTCTTTGATCATGATATCTTGAGTTATGACGTTGAAGTGTAAGCATGAGATGATGAATCTACATCTTTTCAGCAGTCGGCATCACTCGTCAACTTCTTTGTCCTTTGGAGAGAATACGCCTTTCCAACATGCTCATACATCTTTGTTGAGTAGATCTTCACGGTTTGAAAAGCTCTGACGACTCCTTGTAGATGTTGGTATGAGCATGTGGAACTTGAGTGATAGTGGTGATCACGGTAAGTATGGTATGTTGAGCTGCATAAAACTTTGTTAGTAATAAACATACCGGCACTTACAAGTTCGGACTTCGAGATTGTCAACAGCATAGTGTGAAGACTTTCTCTAATCCTTACGAAGGCCGTTCCTAATCGGATGCCCCCGAAAGGGCTTACACTGACATACCGAAGTACACCAACGATTAGGTGAGTCGCTGGAGATCACCCCACGACTGTAGACCTTTTAGAACACCACCGAACACACTAAGCGTAACCCACAAGTGATTACCGAAGTGACCTGTTGTCAGGGCTGCTTGATGTTGACCCTGGCAGGAGTTTCCACTCAATGATTGGGAAATACTTATGTATATTCCCTCATAAATGTTCTTGGCAGATTGCCAAGTTCTGCGTAGGACTCGAAATATTACACCTGGTGCCCTTAATGTTGAACCACCAGTGTATAAGTATCAAGTGTACCTATGAGATCTATTGATGCATCTCTTGGCTCTAGACTCGATAAGTACACTTTGGTTATCCTATGCGGAGACTATGGAGGGGTCTCCTGTTTCAATATCAACTCGCTCTAAGAGACAAGTCGATAGTTTACAACGGTTCCCCGTGAGAATGAAACAAGCTCTTTTAAGAGAACTTGAGTGGCTGGAAGGTTTAGTGCAGTGCATCACTGGGTCCATGATGTCTTTTCTTCAATACCGATGTTACCTTGGTAACAATCAGTAGCATATGAATTGAACCCGGTGTCTGCCCTAAGGTTGAATAATTGGAGGGCTATTTCTTTTCACCCTTTCTCATTTCATTTCTTTTTAATTCTTTAACCCCTTCAGTGCTTACCAAGACTTCATAACTAGAACCTTGTTGGGTTTGTTCCAGTCCTAGCTCAGTCTTAGTCGGCACTCTTCCCTTTCTCACTTTTCTCCTTTTTTTTCAATCATTCCTAAGGACTTCTAATCTATCTATTGGATTGTCCGTGGGAAGATCCCTCCGGTTCTGGTGGATCATGGAAGCAAATACCTAACCTTACCATCCTTATAACTCCGTACTTTTAAAGTAAATTGGTCGGTATTTTGGTATTTTTCCACAATCATCACATAACCAAATCATTGAAAATTCTCTCAAAGTGTTTATGAATAAGAAACACATTTTGTTGACACTTTGAGAGTTTTATCATTTTTTAAATACTCCCCTCTTAACATGTGCTCATAGGAAGAAAGAAATTTGCACATGTCGGGGTGAGTTGCACTTATTTGAATTGATCGGCTCTTAATAGACATATACCCGAGGGACACGTTTACGTTGCTTAGTTAAAGGGATCCATTATCAGCTTTTAGGTGATAACTAGCCCTAATAACTAACTTGAAGTTGTTAACATTCCTTAAAAAGGAAGTTAGACCCGTCAAAGTATACATCTAAGAAGAGTTTCTCGAAACCGGTACTTTCTAGTTTGACTAGTCCTCTTCGAGACACGTTTACATCACAGGTTAGACCAGCTTGAAATTATTACCCGGCCAGGACTAGTCTTTTCGATTCACAACTTTTCATGTTTCGTCAATTCATGAGTCAAATTCTGAGTCATAATCATTTCACGGTTTTTACTTATTATTGTAAAAACACGCGAATGACTCTTAGCCACTTGCTCCCCCTCAATATGTGCACATTGATTGAATCAATTTTGAAAGTTTTAAAACTTTGGCACATACGGGTGAGCTTTCATTTGAGATCATTTTTCAACACTTGCTCCCCCTCAGTATGTGCTTTGATCATAAACCAAAATCTTTAAAATTTTTTGCACATACGGGAGCGATCTTTTTAGTCCAAAAACATCTTTTCATGTCCAAAACATTCATTTACGTTCCAAAAACATCACTTTCAAATCAGTTTTCATATTTAAATCACATTCTCTCCCCCGATCATAAAAGTTCAAATCTTTTGAGATTTTGTGATCCCAATTGATTTAAATGATTTTCGAAAAAACTTTGGAGAGACATGTGACAAAATTTTAAACGTTTACTGATTTTGAGAAAATTTTTGAGTTTCACTGTGGCTGGTGCACAAAGTTTTTAAAGGTACATAAATTTTGAGCACATACGCTCCCTCTCAATTAATGACCCGTTTTTCCATTTTAACGTTTAATAGTCATTAATGTGAGCGGTAACGTATACGAGAAAATTTAAGACCGATGGCCAACTTGTACACTACAAACTCTCTTTTGAAGAATTTTAGAAGAAAGAGATTTTGGAAAAAGAAGACTTCTCTTCTTTTACTAGAAAGGTTGCACTGAAGCGTACAACCGATCGGATAATCCACACACAGTGAAAACCATGGTAACGTGTTTATACACGGATTATGAAAACCGGGTTGCTATCTGAAGTAATAGCAAACCATTGTTATGTATATAAGGATATGTGAAGTGAATCAGTTACTCCTCATTATCTTCCTGAAGACTTTTGAGTGATTCAGGAGTGATACACTTCATTCCAAGGCGCGGGAGAATGAATTGAAACCGTTCTCTAGGGAGTGCCTTAGTGAAGATATCAGCCAGCTGAAATTCCGTCCTCACAAAGTAGAGTTCCACGATTCCCTTTTCCACTTGTTCTCTGATGAAATGATGTCGAATGTCGATGTGCTTTGATCTAGAGTGCTGGACGTTGTTGCAGCAAAGAGCTATGGCACTTTTGTTGTCGCAGTACATCGGAACTTTGTTGTAAACAAAACCATAGTCAGATAATTGAGACCTCATCCAAAGGATTTGAGCACAGCAGGATGACATGGCAATGTATTCAGCCTCTGTTGAGGATATTGATGTACTCATTTGCTTCTTTGATGACCAACTAACCAGCTTATCTCCTGGAAATTGAGCACCTCCTGAAGTACTTCGACGAGTATCCTGACAACCCGCATGATCAGCATCAGAGTAGGCAGTGAGAGCCATTGCAGTGTCTTTTGGATACCAAAGGCCCATGTGAATTGTTCCTTGAAGATACCTAAAGACTCTTTTGACTGCCTCTAAATGCTTCTTTGTAGGTTTGGATTGATAACAAGCACACATGCAAACTGCAAATAAGAGATCAGGTCTGCTAGCTGTGAGGTACATCAATGATCCGATCATGCTTCTATATTTGGTTTGGTCGACAAGTTCTCCTTCAACATCTTCATCCAACTTTGTTCTTTCCACCATTGGAGTGTCAACAGATTCACATGATTCAAATCCAAATTTCTTTAGTATTTCACTTGCATACTTGGATTGATTGATGAAGATACCGTGTGGATTTTGAGAAGTCCCAAGAAGAAAGACATTTGCCCCATCATGGACATTTGGAATTCAATACTCATCTCTTGTGCAAACCTATCACATTCCAATGGATCGGCAGATGCGAAGATAATGTCATCCACATAAATCTGAACATGGAGACGATGTTCCCCCAACTTTCTTATGAACAAGGTAGGATCAACAACTCCTTTGGTGAATTGGTTGGCTAAGAGAAATTTGGACAGGGTATCGTACCATGCTCTGGGAGCTTGTTTAAGACCATATAGTGCCTTCTTCTTGTCTGTACCCTTTGGCCACAAGTCGAGCTTTGTTCTTTAACACTTCGCCGTATTCATCAAGCTTCACTTTGAAGATCTATTTGAGGGTGATAATCATTGCACAGTCGGGAGGGGGCACTAATTCCCAAACATCTAGTCTGTCAAATTCATGGATTTCATCTTGCATTGCAGTGAACCAGGACATTTTTGTTAAAGCATCTTTATAATCCTTTGGTTCTATTTTGGACAGAACGTTGAAACGAAACACCATAAAGCATCTGTGGCAAGTTGTCGTCGAGTAGACACCAGCCTAGATGGGTTACCAATGATGTTGTCAATCGGGTGATCGTTTGTCCATTTCCTAATATATTCATGAAGTTGATGACTTGGAATTGAAGTAGCAGTGTTGGAATCTTCTGAGGATGTTTCCAAAGTAGATGGTTCAGGAGAAAAAATATTGACAAAAGGTTCTTCAGGTGGTTGAGTAAAAGGATTCACTTCAAATGTGTTATCAAATGCTTCTTCTTGAGGCATTGAAGAATGTTGATCAGTGGGATTGGTATGACTGGATGATGGAGCATTCTGACTAAGAGAGATGGAGATAGAAGGCCCGTTTGTATGTTGAGGTTCATCATTAGCAGCAGCATCAGGACCTATGACTTGTTGTTCTGGTTCGACTCTCTGTTGGGGCTCAAAGTACTCATCATACATTGGATCAAACAGCTTCTTCAAATCCTCACTAGAAGGTGGTACAGAAGGAGCATCAGTGGTAGAAGATTGTACAAGTCCTGAACTAATTTGTCCAGGAGTCCAAAGATTAGATGCGGGTCCTAAACTGGAGTATTCAGGAACCGTTTGCTCGGTCAGCTCATCAAACGTGACATGGATAGTTTCCATGATTTGTCGGGTTCTTTTGTTGTAGATTCTATAACCCTTCTTGTTAGGTGCATAGCCAACAAAAATTCCAATATCTGCTTTTGCCTTGAGCTTTCCCAGATCTTCGCTATCGTTGGTTGGGTAGCATAATGCACCAAAGACTCGAAGGAATGAGAGATCGGGTTTTCTTCCATGCACTAGCTCATAAGGTGTTTTACAGTGTAGGGAATGTATCAGTGATCTATTCTGAGTGTAACAAGCAGTTGCAATTGCTTCTCCCCATAGGTACATAGGAGCTTTGGAGAAGATCAACATAGTTCGCGCTGCCTCTACAAGTGTACGGTTTCGTCTTTCAACGACTCCATTCTGCTGAGGTGTTCGAGGTATACTCCTTTGATGACTAATTCCCAGATCTTCATAAAACTGAGTAAGTTGTTGATTGACAAACTCCGTTCCATTATCTGTGCGGACGAATCTGACAGTTTTATTGAGTCCAACTTGCAGCTGCTTGATTAGTTTGATGATGATTTCAGGTGTTTCATCCTTGGATCTGAGGAATTTAACCCATGTGAAACGAGAGTAGTCATCAACGATCACTAACACATATCTCTTTCCAAATATGCTTTGCACTCTCATGGGACCACAAAGGTCCATGTGAAGGGTATGAAGAACTTCCATTATGGTGTTGATAGTTTTGGGTTTGTGAGTATGCTTCTTGCTTTTACCAAGTTGACAAGCAGAGCACAGATGATCTTTTTCATACTTCAGCCTGGGCATGCCTCGAACAAGATCTTTACGAGTAAGTACATTGATGGTACCGAAGTTCAAATGGTTCAAACGATGATGCCACAACCATGATTTGTTCTTGGAGGCTATAGATAGATCACAGATTGGAGATGCTTGCATCATATCCTCAATGGATATAGTGTAGAGGTTCGTTCCACGTCTGCCTTTCAGAAGATCCACACCGTCCAATCTTCTACCATAACAAGAGTGTTTTCTGAAGGCAACTTCTAGATCTGAGTCACAGAATTGACCAACGGAGAACAAATTTTGCCCAAGCCCTTCTAATATAGTAAACTCTTGAAATCACGTTGTTGTCAACCACATAGTCTCCATAACCTATTACAGCACCAAAATGATCGTTCTCGAATCTAACTGTCCCGATAAACTTTTTCACGAAATTTCTGAGCCGCGAGCGATCCCCCGTCATATGTTTAGAGCAGCCTCAGTCCAAATACCACAGGGCGATTTGTACAACCTGCATTTGGAACCAGACAGATATGGATAACGGAAAAACTTGGATCCCCAACCAGAAGTGAGATCCGATTGGTTAGCACAGACATTGTTAATTGCAACAGAGGAGGAATTATTACTAGCATCCTTAGACATAACATTTATAATAAACAGCACGACAACCAGGGGATTCTATAGAAGCATTCAAACATGTCTTAACACACACATCATGATTACCAGAATTTAAAGAGTTATTACAGATCTCACAAATGGTTTTAGAATTCGAATTAATTACAGTACGCCTAAAGCTAATACTAGAATCAACACGATTCACAACATTCAGATCAGTCTTATTGTTCCTAAGGTGGTCTTCTACTTTCTTTCCTTGAGCACTTTTAGCTGGCGAAGTCCTATCATTCCTTGTATTGCGACTAGGCTTTGACTTGCTAGCATTAGTATCAACTTTTACTGTTGTAGAATTAATGATGGGAACATTAGAATGAGAGACTGCTGATTGATTTCTGGTGTAAGGTGTGTTATATTCTGCTGATGTTATGGGCACTTTAAATGTGACATGTTTGTTCTTAAGCTTAGAGGGAAAATCATCAGTCTTATCACGCATGCAAACAGCTTTAGGACATGTACCAATAGCATAATCTAAGAGCTCATATAATCTGTCGGCGAGATAATACACATCACGAATGCTAATGTCCATAGGTCTCACCATTCTAACCTCTTCAATGGTCTCGCAAAGAATATCTAGGCAATCCTTAAGATACCTAAGGTACTCACTATGAACAAACGCATTATTCCTAAGGGGAAGAGGAATATTAATGGCATCAGCAACAGTCCTTTTAGCTTTTGTAATATTGGTGAGATTGCAATCACATGTAGTGACTGGCATTTTCCCTTTCACCTGAGTCTTTAGATTCTCAATTTCATTTAACAAAGAAGTCACTTTTTCATTTGATTTAACACGTGAGATCTTGAAAGACTCATGTAACTCTTTGTAGTGTTGTTTGACTTTAGAGTTTTCAGCTTGAAAACACTCATTTTCATGTTTCAAATTGTTAATGATGTTTTGAAGTTGAAGAATTTGAGAATCTAAACACGGAGGTTTCTGGGTATCAATCACATCACATCTATTATCATTCACGACACATTCATTCACAATCACATCACATTTCTCAGACTTTAAAAGAGCAATTTGAAGCTTCAGTTTCCGAATCGTGTTAGTGTGAGCTTGAATTCTTTCATCCCGTTTGGCTAATTCAAAATATGCATCAAATTCAGGAGCATCCGAAGATGTCTTAGCATTTGAGTTTTTAATTCTATCTTCTAGGTGTTGGTATCTTAATTGCAAGTTAAGATTATCAACCTCTAGTTTTGAAAAATGCTTGACCATGTTATCATGATCATCTTTTTGAATTTTTTCGCGTAGTTTTAAATTCTCCCCCTCAAGCTCAACAACACGATTCTGGAAAACTTGCAATGTAACAGACATTTCATGAAATTGGGAAGCAGTTAACGAAGAATCTGTAGCAGTATAAAACACATCTTGAGCAATGCACATAGCAATCAAATTATCATTCATGATGAGAGCATTCTTCCTCGCAATTTCACTATGTTGAAGATCTATTACAGTTTGTTTTCCTTCCATTTCCTGATTTTTAAACACCTCTTTCATTTCATAAACATCAGATTTAAGAGACGTTTCCATGTATTCAAAATGTTCTTTGATTTGTTTAAAAAATGGAATGACTTCTGTGAGATAACATTCTTTTGTAAGTTCAAAACCCCTTTCTCCTTCAGTAATTCCCATTGGAGTAATTCTCTTTTTACATGTTTTGTCAAAATCCGCAAACATTTGGTACAGAACATACATGCTAATAAGAGTTTTACATTGAGTAGGAAGCGCAATCTGAACTAGGTTCATGGGTGTATTGGGAGGATACACCGTTGGTTTAGCAAACTTAAGGGGAGGGGAAGCCAAAAGAAGTTCAGCTTTCATTTTTTCAACGTCTAAGGCCCAAAAAATCTGCTCAGGAGTTAACCTAGTCTAATGTGCAAAGACCGTCAATAGGTTCTGCTCATAGTAGTTATAGGGCTTGATATTAACATTATCATTTATGCACATAGGATCCTTCATCCTATCCTCAAGTCTCTTCCTATTTTCAGTTTCACATGCATCAATCTCTTCAGTATCACGCACATCAGGGGGATCATGATTAGGTTTAAGCATCACATTGAAGTCATAAGGCAGGTTGCGAGGCACTAACGCTCCTAAGATAATTAGTTTTGGGCATACCTGTATCCTTATCACTATGTTTATCACGAAGCTTAATGTGCTTTTGTAACATTTGAGCAGTTTGAATGGTTTGGCCTTGTGTGTACAATTTGTTTTCAAGCTTGTTCTTTAAGGCCTTTAAATTGGAAAAATCGTTTAGGAGTTTAGCTTCCTTATTTTGAAAATCTAGTTTTAGTGTGTTAACACTATTTTGGATCTCCTGTTTTTGTTTAACAATTTGATCGATTTGATTTTGCAAAGATTTTAATTCTACTCTTAACTTTTCTTCCTTTAAATTCCTTTCGGTAATATATGCACACATTTGCCAATCCATTTTCTGTTCATGTTCAGTTAACTCAAATTTTGCACGTTGTTGATACATATTCACCTGATCTTTAAGAATATTAATCCTAGTGGTTAATGTATCATCAGGAATAATAGCAGTATATTCATCATATTCACAAGCATCAATATTAATGGAAGAGTCATCACTAGGTAAAGCAGTCTCGACACTTTGTTTCAAGTATTGCTCATATGGGACAACATTGCTATTACCCATATCAGCAGAATTTGAATCAATAGTGTCGGGGTGTTTTACATCGTTATGAGTCCTTTGATGGTGCACCACATCGTCAACATGTGTATCCTTAGATGCTCTACTAGGTCCATCTGACATATTATTGTTATCCATATGTTGTTGTTTTGAGGAAACATTAGTGTTTTTTAAGCCAACATCATCGGGAGTGACAATACTAGTTTGATGCACCTCATCGAGTATCGTTGGAATGACACTTGTTTCATATGTGTCATAAAGTTTGAGTACCTCTGAAATGATGGAAGATTTTGAAGGTCCTGATTGATTTGCTGATGTGACTGCAGATGTAAGCTTAGCCATAAAGATGGTCGGAGTGGGGGGTTCATCATCAACATCAGAATCAAATGCATCACAATCTTCAGCTTGGAAGATGTTTGGGTCATTCAAAGCAAGATCTTGGACTGGTTGATCATCCACATCAGCATCAAAAGTGTTTCCTTCATCACCAGCAAGAAAGAGCAGCTGTTCCTCATCCAATTTAACTCCATTTTCTTGAGCTTGCATCAACAGCATCTTATCTTTGAAGTAGTCGGAGTTCTGAGGACGCTTTGGTTCAGTGCAGTTTCTAGCAATATGACCTATCCCACCACAGTTGTAGCACTTGATTTGGCTTCCTAGCCCTTGATTACCATTTCCCATTTTGTTCTGAACATTTCCTCTGAAATTATCTTGACAACCCGCATGATCAGCATCAGAGTAGGCAGTGAGAGCCATTGCAGTGTCTTTTGGATACCAAAGGCCCATGTGAATAGTTCCTTGAAGATACCTAAAGACTCTTTTGACTGCCTCTAAATGCTTCTTTGTAGGTTTGGATTGATAACGAGCACACATGCAAACCGCAAATAAGAGATCAGGTCTGCTAGCTGTGAGGTACATCAATGATCCGATCATGCTTCGATATGTGGTTTGGTCGACAAGTGCTCCTTCAACATCTTCATCCAACTTTGTTCTTTCCACCATTGGAGTGTCAACAGATTCACATGATTCAAATCCAAATTTCTTTAGAATTTCACTCGCATACTTGGATTGATTGATGAAGATACCATGTGGATTTTGAGAAATCTGAAGTCCCAAGAAGAAAGACATTTGCCCCATCATGGACATTTGGAATTCAGTACTCATCTCTTGTGCAAACCTATCACATTCAATGGATCGGCAGATGCGAAGATAATGTCATCCACATAAATTTGAACATGGATACGATGTTCTCCTAACTTTCTTGTGAACAAGGTAGGATCAACAACTCCTTTAGTGAATTGGTTGGCTATGAGAAATTTGGACAGAGTATCGTACCATGCTCTGGGTGCTTGTTTAAGACCATATAGTGCCTTCTTTAGTCGATAGACATGATTTGGGCGTTCAGGATCAACAAACCCCTCTGGTTGACTTACATACACTACTTCTTTTAAGTGACCATTGAGAAAGGCAGTTTTCACGTCCATTTGGTAGAAAACCATGTTCTGACTAGCTGCATTGGCAAGGAAGATTCTGATAGCTTCAATTCTGGCAACTGGTTCGAATGATTCCTCAAAGTCGATGCCTTCTTCTTGTCTGTACCCTTTGGCCACAAGTCGAGCTTTGTTCTTTAACACTTCGCCGTATTCATCAAGGTTCACTTTGAAGACCCATTTGAGGGCGATAATCATTGCACAGTCGGGAGGGGGCACTAATTCCCAAACATCTAGTCTGTCAAATTCATGGATTTCATCTTCCATTGCAGTGAACCAGGACGTTTTAGTTAAAGCATCTTTATAATCCTTTGGTTCTGTTTTGGACAGTACGTTGACAACGAAACACCATAAAGCATCTGTGGCAAGTTATCGTCGTGTAGATACCTGCCTAGATGGGTTACCAATGATGTTGTCAATCGGGTGATCGTTTGTCCATTTCTTGATATGCTCATGAAGTTGATGACTAGGAATTGAAGTAGCAGTGTTAGAATCTTCTAAGGAGGTTGCCAAAGTAGATGGTTCAGGAGCAAAAATGTTGACAAATGGTTCATCAGGTGGTTGAGTAAAAGGATTCACTTCAAATGTGTTATCAGATGCTTCTTCTTGAGGAATTGAAGAATGTTGATCAGTGGGATTGGTATGACTAGATGATGGAGCATTCTGACTTAGAGAGATGGAGGTGGTATGCTCGTTTGTAGGTTGAGGTTCATCATTAGCAGCAGCAGCATCCGGACCTATGACTTGTTGTTCTGGTTCGACTCTCTGTTGGGGTTCAAAATACTCATCATACATTGGATCAAGGTTGCAAAAATCGCGAATCGGTAGTCGGGCGGTCGACCACCTTGTAGCCTGTAATCGGTCTAGGCGGGATTAATCGGTGATTAATCGGATTAGCATTATTGACAAATTTTAGTTATTTCCGACAAGTTTTGTGTATTTTCGGTGAGTTTTAGGTATTCCGGCAAGGTATTTTCTGAAAAACAACTTGTAATAAACTTAAACAGTTACTATAAGTGATCAAAATAAGTTTATAGTGAGTTTTGAGTACTTCCGGCAAGATTTATAGGTGTCCGGTAAGTTTGACCACCATTGACCACCGTTGATCGCCACTGACCATGGTTGACCTATTTGTTTGACCCAGTTACATAAATCGGCAAGGTCGGTGGCCTTGTAGCACCTAATCGGCGATTAATCGGCCTTGTAGACCTTTTTTTGCAACACTGCATTGGATCAAACAGCTTCTTCAAATCCTCACTAGAAGGTGGTACAGAAGGAGCATCTGTAGTTGAGGGTTGTAAAAGTCCTGAACTGATTGGTCCAGGAGTCCAAAGATTAGATGCGGGTCCTGAACTGGAGTATTCAGGAACCGTTTGCTCGGACAGCTCATCAAACGTGACATGGATAGTTTCCATGATTTGTCGGGTTCTTTTGTTGTAGATTCTGTAACCCTTCTTGTTAGGTGCATAGCCAACAAAAATTCCAATATCTGCTTTTGCTTTGAGCTTTCCCAGATCTTCGCTATCGTTGGTTGGGTAGCACCATGCACCTAACACTCGAAGGAATGAGAGATCGGGTTTTCTTCCATGCACTAGCTCATAAGGTGTTTTACGGTGGAGGGAATGTATCAGTGATCTATTCTGAGTGTAACAAGCAGTTGCAATTGCTTCTCCCCATAGGTACATAGAAGCTTTGGAGAAGATCAACATTGTTCGTGCTGCCTCTACAAGTGTACGGTTTCGTCTTTCAACTACTCCATTCTGCTGAGGTGTTCGTGGAATACTCCTTTGATGAGCAATTCCTTGATCTTCATAGAACTGGGTAAGTTGCTGATTGACAAACTCTGTTCCATTATCTGTGCGGACGAATCTAACAATTTTATTGAGTCCAACTTGCAGCTACTTGATCAATTTGATGATGATTTCAGGTGTTTCATCCTTGGATCTGAGAAATTTAACCCATGTGAAACGAGAGTAGTCATCGACGATCACTAACACTATGCTTTGTACTCTCATGGGACCACAAAGGTCCATGTGAAGGGTATGAAGAACTTCCATTATGGTGTTGATAGTTTTGGGTTTGTGAGTATGCTTCTTGCTTTTACCAAGTTGACACGCGGAGCACAGATGATCTTTTTCATACTTCATCCTGGGCATGCCTCGAACAAGATCTTTACGAGTAAGTTCATTGATGGTACCGAAGTTCAAATGGTTCAAACGACGATGCCACAACCATGATTTGTTCTTAGAGGCTTTGGATAGTAAACAGATTGGAGATGCTTGCATCATATCTTCAATGGATATAGTGTAGAGGTTCGTGCCACGTCTGCCTTTCAGAAGATCCACACCATCCAATCATCTAACATAACAAGAGTATTTTCTGAAGGCAACTTCTAGATCTGAATCACAAAATTGACCAACGGAGAACAAATTGTGCCCAAGCCCTTCCATAATAAACTCTTGAAATCACGCTGTTGCCAACCACATAATCTCCATAACCCATTATAGCACCAAAATGATCGTTCCCGAATCTAACTGTCCCGATAAACTTTTTCACGAAATTTCTGAGCCGCGAGCGATCCCCCGTCATATGTTTTGAGCAGCCTGAGTCCAAATACCACAGGGCGATTTGTACAACCTGCATTTGGAACCAGACAAATATGGATAACGGAAAAACTTGGATCCCCAACCAGAAGTGGGGTCCGATTGGTTAGCACAAACATTGTTAAATGCAACAGAGGAGGAATTATTACAAGCATCCTTAGACATAACATGGTGTGCAGGGGGACTAGACTTATGTTTAGCGCATTGGGTACTTATAGGAAAAGTTCTACCAGTCTCCCTCCAGACCCTACTTTCGTAGGCCTTGGGACGAAACTGTTTAGCAAAGGGGCGTGGATTTCCTATTGATACTAATCTTCCAGTGGGTCTCCAATGATAGCCAACATTAGTAAACTTCCTTCCTGTGGCTTTCCAAACACGTTTTTCACGTTTATAATAAACAGCACGACAACCAGGGGATTCAATAGAAGCATTCAAACATGTCTTAACACACACATCATGATTACCAGAATTTAAAGAGTTATTACAGATCTCACACATGGTTTTAGAATTCGAATTAATTACAGTACGCCTAAAGCTAATACTAGAATCAACACGATTCACAACATTCAGATCAGTCTTATTGTTCCTAAGCTGGTCTTCTACTTTCTTTCCTTGAGCACTTTTAGCTGGCGAAGTCCTATCATTCCTTGTATTGCAACTAGGCTTTGACTTGCT
This sequence comes from Artemisia annua, assembly GCA_014162995.1. Classification (NCBI taxonomy): domain Eukaryota; kingdom Viridiplantae; phylum Streptophyta; class Magnoliopsida; order Asterales; family Asteraceae; genus Artemisia; species Artemisia annua. Next base: position 15,535 of record LBNU01006369.1, on the reverse strand, counting down.
AGCATTAGTGTCAACTTTTACTCCTGTAGAATTAATGATGGGAACATTAAAATGAGAAACTGCTGATTGTTTTCTGGTGTAAGATGTGTTATGTTCTGGTGATGTTATGGGCACTTTAAATTTGACATGCTTGTTCTTAACCTTAGAGGGAAAATCATCAGTCTTATCACGCATGCAAACAGCTTTAGGACATGTACCAATAGCATAATCTAAGAGCTCATATGATCTGTTGGTGAGATAATACACATCACGAATGCCAATGTCCATAGGTCTCACCATTCTAACCTCTTCAATGGTCTCGCAAAGAATATCTAGGCAATACTTAAGATACCTAAGGTACTCACTATGAACAAACGCATTATTCCTAAGGGGAAGAGGAATATTAATGGCATCAGCAACTGTCCTTTTAGCTTTTGTAACATTGGAGAGATTGCAATCACATGTAGTGACTGGCATTTTCCCTTTCAACTGAGTCTTTAGGTTCTCAATTTCATTTAACAAAGAAGTCACTTTTTCATTTGATTTAACACGTGAGATCTTGAAAGACTCATGTAACTCTTTGTAGTGTTGTTTGATTTTAGAGTTTTCAGCTTGAAAACACTCATTTTCATGTTTCAAATTGTTGATGATGTTTTGAAGTTGAAGAATTTGAGAATCTAAACACGGAGGTTTCTGGGTATCAATCACATCACATCTCTTATCATTCACGACACATTCATTCACAATCACATCACATTTCTCAGACTTTAAAAGAGCAATTTGAAGCTTCAGTTTCCGAATCGTGTTAGTGTGAGCTTGAATTTTTTTCATCCCGTTTGGCTAATTCAAAATATGCATCAAATTCAGGAGCATCCGAAGATGTCTTGGCTTTTGAGTTTTTAATTCTTTCTTCTAGATGTTGGTATCTTAATTGCAAGTTAAGATTATCAACCTCTAGTTTTGAAAAATGCTTGACCATGTTATCATGATCATCTTTTTGAATTTTTTCGGGCAATTTTAAATTCTCCCCCTCAAGCTCAACAACACGATTCTGGAAAACTTGCAAAGTAACAGACATTTCATGAAATTGGGAAGCAGTTAATGATGAATCAGTAGCAGTATAAAACACATCTTGAGCAATGCACTTAGCAATCAAATTATCATTCATGATGAGAGCATTCTTCCTCGCAATTTCACTATGTTGAAGATCTATTACAGTTTGTTTTCCTTCTATTTCCTGATTTTTAAACACCTCTTTCATTTCATTAACTTCAGATTTAAGAGACGTTTCCATGTGTTCGAAATGTTCTTTGATTTGTTTAAAAAATGGAATGACTTCTGTGAGATAACATTCTTTTGTAACTTCAAAACCCATTTCTCCTTCAGTAATTCCCGTAGGAGTAATTCTCTTTTTACATGTTTTGTCAAAATCCGCAAACATTTGATACAGAACATACATGCTAATAAGAGTTTTACATTGAGTAGGAAGCGCAATCTGAACTAGGTTCATGGGTGTATTGGGAGGATACACCGTTGGTTTAGCAAACTTAAGGGGAGGGGTAGCCAAAAGAAGTTCAACTTTCATTTTTTCAACATCTAAGGCCCAAAAAATCTGTTCAGGAGTTAACCTAGTCTGGGGTGCAAAGACCGTCAATAGGTTCTGCTCATAGTAGTTATGGGGCTTGATGTTAACATTATTCTCTATGCACATAGGATCCTTCATCCTATCCTCAAGTCTCTTCCTATTTTCAGTTTCACATGCATCAATCTCTTCAGTATCACGCACATCAGGGGGATCATGATTAGGTTTAAGTATCACATTGAAGTCATATAAGGCAGGTTGCGAGGCACTAACGCTCCTAAGATAATTAGTTTTAGGCACTCCTGTATCCTTATCACTATGTTTATCACGAAGCTTAATGTGCTTTTGTATCATTTGAGCAGTTTGAATGGTTTGGCCTTGTGTGTACAATTTGTTTCAAGCTTGTTCTTTAAGGCCTTTAAATTGGAAAAATCGTTTAGGAGTTTAGCTTCCTTGCTTTGAAAATCTAATTTTAGTGTGTTAATACTATTTTGGATCTCCTGTTTTTGTTTAACAGTTTGATCGATTTGAATTTGCAAAGATTTTAATTCTACTCTTAACTTTTCTTCCTTTAAATTCCTTTCGGTAATATATGCACACATTTGCCAATCCATTTTCTATTCACGTTCAGTTAACTCAAATTTTGCACGTTGTTGATACATATTCACCTGATCTTTAAGAATATTAATCCTAGTGGTTAAGGTATCATCAGGAATAACAGCAGTATATTCATCATATTCACAAGTATCAATATTAACGGAAGAGTTATCACTTGGTAAAGCAGTCTCGACACTTTGTTTCAAGTATTGCTCATATGGGACAACATTGCTATTACCCATATCAGCAGAATTTGAATCAAAAGTGTCGGTGTGTTTTACTTCGTTATGAGTCCTTTTATGGTGCACCACATGGTCAACAAGTGTGTCCTTAGATGCTCTACTAGGTCCATCAGACTCATTATTGTTATCCATATGTTGTTGTTTTGAGGAAACATTAGTGTTTTTCAAACCAACATCATCGAAGTGACAATACTAGTTTGATGCACCTCATCAAGTATCGTTGGAATGACACTTGTTTCATATGTGTCATATAGTTTGAGTACCTCTAAAATGATGGAAGATTTTGAAGGTCCTGATTGATTTGCCGATGTGACTGCTGGTTGATCATCCACATCAGCATCAAAAGTGTTTCCTTCATCACCAGCAAGAAAGAGCAGCTGTTCCTCATCCAATTTAACTCCATTTTCTTGAGCTTGCATCAATAGCATCTTATCTTTGAAGTAGTCGGAGTTCTGAGGACGCTTTGGTTCAGTGCAGTTTCTAGCAATATGACCTAGCCCACCACAGTTGTAGCACTTGATTTGCCTTCCTAGCCCTTGATTACCATTTCCCATCCTGTTCTGAACATTCCCTCGGATATTTTGTCTTCCTTGAACCACAATACGCCCATCCTCCACAACAGCAAGATTACGTGGATTAGATGAGGTTCTGAGTTGATTGTTGGTTTGAGGAAGAGTGCTTCTTATGTGTTGAACCAGCATTGAAACTTTGGTTGGACAGATTGTCAATTCTCTTGTCCATATANGTTCTGAACATTCCCTCGGATATTTTGTCTTCCTTGAACCACAATACGCCCATCCTCCACAACAGCAAGATTGCGTGGATTAGATGAGGTTCTGAGTTGATTGTTGGTTTGAGGAAGAGTGCTTCTTATGTGTTGAACCAGCATTGAAACTTTGGTTGGACAGATTGTCAATTCTCTTGTCCATATAAGCATTCCCAGATGCTTGTGAGTTAGTCATGACATTTGCTGATTGCATGGGAGTTTGACCAAGAGAAGACTGATTCTGCGATGCTTGAGTTGTGGTTGGGTGATTGACTAAGTCAGCTATGAATTGTTGAAGTCCATGAGCACTGGAGATTAGAGCAAGAGAGTCATTTGAGGGGTGAAACTTCTCTCTTAGCTGACGATCATACATAGCATGTTTCTCATATTGTTGGAGATAGGCATAGAGCTGTTCATAGTTGGTGTTTCTAAGTCCTTTGTTAAGCTTCACAGCCGTGACAAACCGATCCCATTCTGGAGACATGTTGTTGACAAACTTTGAGTTGAGTTGGATGTTGGGCATTGTCATTCTGATCATTCTCATGTCATTCACAAGCTTGTGAAATCTGACATAGTAATCATTGATGCTTTCACTAGGGTTCATCTTAAAGTTCTCGAATTCATCGTACAATTGAGACTCACGATCTTCCTTTGTAAGTTCTGACCCCGCTAGCAATGTTTTGACATTGTCCCAAACAGCCTTGGCCTCAGTGTTGAAGTTAATCAGCTTGTAGATGTCCTTAGGTAGCCCTTGTACCACAATGTTTGAAGCCTTAATGTCAGCATCATAACGTTTCCTTTCTGTTTCATTCAGATCATTGTAAGTACGAGGTCTATCAATTCCAAAGGTGACTGTGCCATCTTCATTAGTGGAGATAACATCTCTAGTAGTGCCCATTTGAAATGGTCCTTCATCAATTGATCTCAGAATGTTCTCCCCATTTTCTTTGCCTTGACAATACAAACGGATTCTTTGTGACCAAGACTCATAGTCAGTTCTGTCTAGCATGGGAGGTCGAGTGTCAGACCCAGCAGCTTGAATATCATCAATAGATGTTACCGTGGTCATGATGAAAAGGTTTTTAGACGGGATTTTACAGCACATGTGACTTAAACCGAGAAATAGATTCTTTCCCGGGATTTTACTAAAGTCAACTAGGAAACCGCTAAAGTGAACAACCCGCTGGACAAAGTAACCGCTGATACTTAACCGCTGATAGACAAACCGCTGATAAAAAAAACCGCTGTAACTTAACCGCTGAAAGAATAACCGCTGACTTATAGTAACCGCTGGACAGAGTAACCGCTAGTAAAGTAACCACTACTGACTTAACCGCTGAGTAGTTAACCGCTAGAAGTAAACCGCTAACACAATACAAAGTACAGCGTAATGCTCGCTCCACTACTTGTACTTAACCGATATTACTAACCGCTAAACACCCAAACTAACTGCTGGAAGTTAACCGCTGAAACAGTACAAAGTACAGCGTAATGTTCGCTCCACTACTTGTACTTAACCGTTACCACTAACCGTTGAATACCCAAACTAACCGCTGCTAAGAACACCTTAACGTAGAGCAAACCGCTGGTAAGAAAAAGTTCCAAAACCCATTCGTACAAATCACAAACGCTAGATATGGTCCAACCAACTGATAAACTAGATGAATCTAACCTTTCTAATCCTAGAAGTACAAGAAAGATCACAAGAAACACCACGAACAAGCACCAAAATGAGTAAAAACCACCCTAAACTAGTAGAAACCAAAACAAACCCTACACCACAAGTTCTATGATCCCTAGGATGTAACCTTGGCTCTTGATACCAATTGTAGAATACTAGATAACATCACAAACACAAATAATCTTGTGGTTTGGTTCGTTGGAAGTAAGAAAGAATGAAAGAAATTCTAGAGAGAGAAAGTTAGAGAGAGAAAGAAGTGAAGCCTTAGAGAGAAAACCAAAAAAGAAAAATAGAATTATGAGAAGGCTTACCCTCTCCAAGGATGGAGAGGGGTTTATATACATGGGTTTTTGCCACTTGGGCGTGCCACTTGGGCTGCGGATCAGGTATACAGTGGGTAAAGACCCGTCCTTCTTCCGCAAACTAATCTACATCTAAACTATGTTTAACTAACTAATGTAACTACTACGAGCTAAACAATGCTTAATCATATCGGGGGTGACCGAATCTTTCTTATACAAAAATCGTATTCCTAACAGGAAGAGTGATGAGACTGAGCAAATTGATATTCAAGAAGCTGATATTGAAGTCGGAAGTGGTGATACAGAGGAATTGGATTTGGAAGGTACTGGTGTTGAAGTTGCTCAAGGTACTGCTCATCAAGGTACTGTGAGACATTTTTTAATCACACTAAGGACTTTGGACTTTGAAGAAGATGTTGGTCCATCCAATCCAGTTCAGGAAGAAGAAGTTAGAAAACCTACTAATAGTGATGGTGAGACAATCGCTGAGATTATGTAAAATATATCCAGACCTAGAGGTATTACTATTCCTGGAGTTGAACAATCTCAAGGTTTACAACCTTCTTCTCAACCTACTCAAGAGGTAGATCCTAAGGATAAAGGGACAAGAATCTTGGTAGAGTCAAAGAAAAAGAAGAAGAAGAAGCTTACTTTAGCAGATTTAAGAGCAATTGAGGTTGCCAAGAATGAAGAAGCTGCTAGGAAGTTGCAAGCTGAATATGATGCTGCATTGGAAAAAGAAAAGGAAATTGTTGTTCAACCAAGAAGACCAAAGACAAAAGCTCAAGAAAGGAATTTTATGATGAGTTATTTGAGTGGTCGAGGATACAAAGGTCTGTAGAGGTTAAAGTATCAAGAGATGAAAGATTTATATGATGCTGTCAGAGAAGCTTATCAAAAGCAAGTTGATAGTATTATTGGCTTTGATACTGATGAGGCAAAACAGATGATGGATGCTGGAAATAAACGAAAAAGAATAACAACTAAAGAACAGCCATCAAAGAAGCTCAAGGACACAATTGAATTAAGGACATATACAGTTGATGAGCTAAGGAATTACTTAAGGGTTGTTGATTTTTAGCATCCAAAGGAAAAAGAAGCTGCTGATAAAAAGTCTAAGATCTCTGACTTAGAAGTTGTAGAATCAAAAGAAGATGGAGATTATCTTGTTTTCCACAGAGAGGATGAAAGTTTCAGGGCATTTAACTTGTTGTGGGATATACTACACTTGATAGATAGAGAATATCTACTTCATCTGTATCAACAAGTACAAGCTTATTATGAACATATTCCACCAAGAGGAGTAGGTTTGATTTTGCTGGGTGACCTTTCAACTCTCTGGGACATTGAAGAAACAAGCAAGGATGCAATATGGAATAATCAAGATAATTGGGAAATCATAAGCTGGAGATTCTATGAGTCAGCAGGAGTGCATGTTTTGGAATTAGAAGATGGTACCATGATTCATTGCATCAGAATCATCGAACAGTGGAGGAAACAGTGTTTCCAATTGTTGATGGTTGAGTAACAACTGTTCAGCTGAAGGATTTGAAAACTTTAGACGGTTGGTTGCGGGTCCTAACAAGTGGTATCATTCGCCTAGGGATATTTGAGGTTGTTTTTAGATTAGTTTGGGTTGTTTTCATCTCTTTTGGTTCAAGTTTTGGCTCGTTAGCTATTAGTTAGTACTCGTAGATTTGGTTTTAAGGTAGTTTTATGTGTAGTAAAGGTTCTTAATACTTTGGCTTTCATAAAACTTCTTTTGGTACTCATTTTGTTCGAAAAAAATTTGCTCAGTACGTTTTCTTTTGGGTTTCTGCGAGTAAGGAATTTAGGTTTGGGCGAGTAAGAGTTTTTTATTGGTTCTTGCGAGTATCAAGGTCCTTGCGAGTATCAAAGTTCTTGCGAGTTTCAGTACTCTTGCGAGTATCAAGGTATTGCGAGTTTCAATCTTTGGCGAGTAAGCCCTCTAAACCTTATCGATTTTGCGAGTAAGGTTCTAATCTTGCGAGTATTAACCCAAATCTTTTGCGAGTTTCATTTTTTTTTCTTGCGAGTATCTTAATTCCTAAGGTATTGCGAGTATCATGATTCCTAAGGTATTGCGAGTATCATGATTCAATCAAACTTCCTAAGGTTGCGAGTATCAAAGTTTCTGCGAGTAAGGATTATTTGTACTAGTCTTGCGAGTAAGAAATACTTATTGCGAGTAAGGGAAAGTTTTCCAAGTAAGAAAGTTTATTTGCAAGTTTTGGACTCCGTTTTAACTCTCACAACT